>JARYGA010009370.1:0-73309 GCA_030545235.1 Helianthus tuberosus | reverse complement strand
CATGTACTCATATCTTAAATGGTTCGGTTTGCTTTAAATTTGGCTGAAACTATTAACCCAATTATCCCCACTTAGTTCCAAATTTGCATACAAAAAAATAGATCTTTATGGTAGTAAAGATTATATAATTTTGGTATTTATGATTCCAATTTTGCGTCTAAGTAGAAAAAATATGATCTTGATTGTAGAATAACATTAACGATAGACCATAATTTTATTTTATTTTGGAACTTTAAGGTAGCAGGATTAGAGACCTAATATACAAGAATTTGTTTTGCCAGTTAAATATATTAAGAAAAAATAACAGCCTGCAATTTAAAAAAAAAAAAAAAAAAAAAAAAACCTTGAAATAATGGAACTAAAAGATCAAAGTCATTACCGTGAAAGTAGGATTATGGAAGTCATCCACATGAACTGTTTTTGAAGTCCTAAACAAGGGATGTTCTGGGGAATCATATCGGCCGTCACACAGATCAAGTCCTCCAACAAAAGCTACAATTCTTCTTTTACCAGATCCTGCATCCGTATCGACAATCACAGTTTTCTGGTGGTGTGTATAGATATTAACTTCCTGAAAGAAATTAAAAAAAAAATGAAAACTAGAAAAATGAACAAATATGAAATTACTGTATAGCAAGAGTATTTAAAAAAATACTGATTATAAGTTATCAGTGTTGAATACCGTATAGCAAGAGTATGAAAAATATACATGGATTTTACCTGCTGCTTCATCCAACTGTGTCTTTTTCCAGCTATACGAGGAACAAGAATTATTTGAACTGAAGAGTGCTTAAAAAATCGCCGAGTTTCTTCATCATGGGTAGCCATTTGTCCATTCTGAAAATATTGAGATAAATGTGAAATTATATAAATATACCTAGCTTAACCAGCTGTCACAGTTCAGTGAACGAGCTGAGCCTTATCGAGCCCGAGCCCGAGCCAAGCTTGAGCCTAAAATAAAGCTCATTTATTTATCGAGCCCGAGCTTGAGTCTGGCATGTGAAGCTCGTCAGGCTCATCGAGCCTTAGTGTAATATTAGTTTTTATTAATATTTTATAACATTTACCCCTTATTTAAAGTCGTCTAGTAAACAAGCCGAGCCAAGCTTCTATAAACTTGTTTACGAGCCAAGCCCGAACCTAAAAATAAGCTTCTTTAGTAAACGAGCCCGGGCTTGAGCTTCACTTATCGAGCTCACGAGCATAAATGAGTCTATTATTAATATTTTTTTATTTAATATATTAATTAATAAATGATAAACGAGCCAAGCCCAAGCCGATCTCGAGCTTGAAAAACTACCAACGAACCGAGCTCGAGCTCGAGCCTGGTTGAGCGTGGGCTCGGCTCGGCTCGTTAGCACCCCTACAGTTCACACTCTAAAATGAAACATCTAAACACAGAGCTTGTAAATGGCAAAAAAAAAACAAAAAAGTACCGTTTTGTAGCCCAAAATGTTCGTAGAAGTAGGATCATCCCAAACAAGAAGCAAAACTCTCACACCTTCTTGTGATTTCATTTTCAATAGATCTCCAAGACTACTTTCACTTTGTGCCACCCCACGGACTAATTTCACTTTGTGCCATACAGACCAACCCGTTATATATATAAGACGTCGGGCATTACTTATTGCATCAAATATGTCATTCCAACAAGACCCATGCACATAATGCCTGTCTTGATCAAGCCTAATATCAGGTAGAGACCCGTCGTGCACATGCGCATCTTGATATAACGTCACCCTGCCACCTCGCCTTAACGGGAAATAGGTCCCGGGAACTCCTACATATTGCGGGCCCGCTCCGATCCCGTTATAATATAAACTCAACTTTTCAATCGAAAAGTATTGAATCGTAAGTCCCAACACCGCTCCCACTTTGCAAGGTTTTCCGTTTGCACCAAGTATCGGAAAAAGCCCTTCGATTCTGGTTCCTAAGTATAGTTGTTCGACCGGGATCGTTACGATTCCGATAAGTTGAGACCCGACAACGTCACTATCCTTAACAAGAAAAATAACTTCGGCAGCATTATGCGCAACGGGGACGTTAAAATGTTGTTTCCAAACAGGGTTTTCGGAGTTACTAATTACGTAAGTTCTTGCAATCACGGCAGTTGTAACAGCGACAGAGACGTATGCATCACTAGTTATTTTACTTTTGTTTCCTGGTAAATAATTGAGAACTTCCTCCATTGTTTTATGAAACATATCCATATTCGGAAGGTTTTTCGCCTCGTGTATCCATATCTCCAAATTCCCATGTAGAAGTAGAACCTTTAACGCTTTTTTAGAAGGCGAAGACGTGAATGGGACCATTTGGTATTGTTGATTGCGTTGTGGATCGACAAATGACGGCGAATGCGTAAAAGTAGGATGTTGAGATAAATCAAGAGATCCACTATGAAAAAGCGACCCTTCATAACTAGAAAGGTTTAATGCTATCTCAAGCTCCGTGATCACGGTTTTCATTGTAGGCCGCTTGGCAGCTTCTCCCAAACACTGATATGCAACTTTTAAAAATGTTTTCAAAGAATCTTTGTTGGGTCCTCCATTTGAAGAGGAAATTTCTTCATGAGTTTCTTCCGTTAGCTTCGGATCCATTATGTTCTCTATTGTTCCATCATTGAAGCATTGGCGTGCAATGGGTGCAAGCCCTTTGTCATTTTCAACCATGAAATCTAGATCATATGCCGGCCTCCCACAAAATATTTCAAAACACACAACTCCTAAAGAGTATATATCAGAATTTCTTTTCATTTTACCTGTCGTTTCATATTCTGGATCCTTGTACACATTCACGCCTATATCTGTAGGGTGTAACTTGGAGATCCCAAAGTACGCAATTTTCGCCTCCAAGTTCTTACCTAACAGAATGTTGGCACTCTTTATGTGTCGGTGTATTATCCTTTGTTGGTTGAACATCATGGTGTGAAGGTGATTGATCCCGCGTGCAATCTCAAGGCACATGCGCAGACGGTGGGTCCAACTAAAATTATCCTTGTTATCAACGCTTTTCAAATAGTCATCAAGGCTTCTCTCAGGAGCATAGTCGTAGACAAGGATCATTTCATCAACTTCGTCACAGAAGCCAATAAGAGAGACTACGTTGGGATGCTTATAGCCAGCCATTTCAAGTTCCGCAACGAATTCTGCTTTTTCTTTGATGCCTTTTCTACCAGTGATGCGTTTTATAGCTACGGTAATGTGTTTCTTGGATCGTACATCACTATCCTTCCCTTCTGCTGCCAGCTTACTATTGTTTTCAAAATGATCGAGTTCAGCTTTGTACACCATGCTATTTGGGTCTAACCCAATGCAGCATGTTTCAGCAAAGTCCTTCGTAGCCGAATTTATATCACCGAGTCGAAACCTTGAGAGTACCATGCTTTCCCCCTGCAACGTGTTGTACATGTTAAAATGAATGAGAATGTTGTACATGCGCAGGCTTGGTTTTTAAAAAAGCCGCACAAAAACGACGAGGTCTAAAACCGAGGCTCAAAGCGCAAAAGTAGTGAGCTTTTCGTACGCAAGGCGCAAAGTGATTATATAATTTATTTTATATATCCCATAGGTTTTTAGCATCCCCTACCTATGATTTAGCTATAATTAAGCTTTATATATGTTTTAAAATGAAAAACACATACAAGTACAACATAAAATTCCTGTTGTACAACACTCTGCACAAAAACAAGCCAAGTACAAAAGGTGCACGCCTAACCTGCGCCTCAGGTCAATTTTAAGCCTAAAAAGTGTGGCTCACCTGCACCTTTTGTACATTGTGTGCCTTATGTCACACAAGGCACAAAGGTTAGCGCCTTAGGTCACCTCGCGCCTAGGCTCACTTTTTTAAACCAAGTGCACAGGTAAGGATGATGATGAAATTAAAAAGGAACTGCCCTTAATCCTTTGTGCGTCTCTTAAGAATTGCAACACACACACACGTATATATGTGACTATGTGAGTATTGTGGGCATTGCGTGGATGCAAAAACGATCTTGACGTAATAAGTACAAAAATGATTTTTCTTGAGGTTGAGATCCTTTGCAAATGATACTCCACTTTGTGTGTGAGTATGTGTATTTAAAACAGAAAATGAGGAGAAATATGTTAAAAAAAAAAAAACGGTGATAAAGTTAATGTTAAAAATTAAAACTATAAGCCCCCCTAAAAGTTAACGTTCAGTCCTTTATAAACTTGCTCAAAAGGACACTAAAAATACACAATATGCTCTCTTAAATTTTAAACAAATAAGTATTTTACATGATTAAATATTAAAATTATAACTTTTTTTTGTTGTAATTAAATTTTCAATTCTACTAACACAAATTAAATAGAAAAAAATCATGGTTCAAAGGTATGCAATGCAATATAAATTCGGATACTTTGTGTACTTCTGTACATATGAAATCAACTTTGTTCATGACGTATTCTAAAAGTGAGAACAAGCGGCACACTATTTTTAAAGGGCTCAATAGCATGAAGAAAAATACTGCAACTTTTATTAAAGTAATCACGTACTTGCAAGGTCAATGCGTTTTTAAGTTCCATGATGACTTCTTCCATTGTTGGACGGTCGGCTTGAGTTTCTGCTATACACTTAAACGCGATTTTTGAAAATGCGTCGAAAGAATCTTGATTGGGTCCTCTATTTAAAGTAAAAATACGATCATCGTCTTCTTCTATTATTTTAGGATCCATAAGTTCCTTTAATGTTCCCTTGTTGTAGTGTCGCCTTACAACGGGTGCAAGCCCCATGTCATTTTCGTCACGGTAAACTCGATCATAGGCCAAACTCCCAGAGAGGACCTCAAACAAAACTACCCCAAATGAGTAAATATCTGATTTGCTTTTATACTTGCCTGTAGTCATAAATTCTGGATCCATATAAACCTCTGTGCCTGCAAGCATTTTTGTATAGACAGTGCTAGCAAATTGCTTCATATTATGAAATTTGGAGAGCCCAAAGTCAGCAAGCTTTGCAGTCATATTTTCATCTAATAAAATGTTATCACTCTTTATATCCCGATGTATTATCCTTGGTTTTCCCTCCATGGGGGTGTGAAGGTAATTAATTCCATGTGCAATATCAAGGCAAATTTGTATTCTTTGCGTCCAAGTAAGATTATTCGATTTACCCTTGTTTCCTATATAATCACTAAGGCTTCCGTTAGAAGCATACTCATAAACAAGAATCATTTCATTAGATTCTCTAGAAAAGCCTAAAAGAGAGATTATATTAGGATGCTTACAACTAGTAAGCAAATCAATTTCTGATAAAAACCCTTGTTCAGCTTGCCCGTCTTCTCTGCTAAGGATACGTTTTATCGCTACACCTATCTTGGGCATTCCATCGTTACACTACCTTTTCTTTGATGACAAACTTTTGATATATGAAACATCAAGTTCAGCTTTGTAGACTGTACCATACCCGCCAGACCCAACAGCGTACCCTTTATCAAAATTATTTGTCGCTAGCTTTATTATGCTTAACGGGATGTTGTACAAATCCATCTACAAAATTATGTGTTATGTGAGAAGAAGAGTATTATTGGGGCATGTACATCCTTTGTTTAATTTGATAAGAAATATATTTCAATGGAGTGTCGACATTAAAAATTTAATTAAAGTTAGATCATCATATATATCGACGATCATAGAATTAGAAACAAAAAAAAATGGCAAAGACTTAATATTTTGTCAAGACATGTTCTTACAACTTTGTTGAACTGAAATAAATAGTTTGAACCTTAACCCGACACTTTTTTGGTTTGAAAAGAAATATACTTCTTAGAACTAAGCAGTTCTTAAAACTGTGCAATTGTATGTACCATAATCACCTTAAACTAAATAAAAGAAAGTAATTACCTCCAAGCTTTTGGATGTTGTACCTTCATCTACAGCTTTGGCATGCTTCAATACAAATTACCACAATGGAAAATGAATTCGTGTTTACAAAAGTAATAACGCGAAAAGAATGAAAGAACAAAAACAGATGGATGGGCTTACAATATTTGCATGTAAGAAATGAAGTTTCAACACCTCCTTAAGTTCTTTGACAATCTGATCCATAGTTGGACGATTCACAGGTTGTTGATTCAAGCATTTCCAAGCCAAGGCTTTATATTGTCTCAAAGATTCCATGTCCATTTGTTTCCTTAAATTAAGATCAACTGGTTCTTCCTGAATAACGCCATTTGTAATCATCGGTTTCCTCCCACAAAGGACTTCAAACAATAACACACCAAAAGAGTAAACATCATACTTGGGTGTCATATTGTTGGTGTCAAAGTAGCGAGAGTAGAGAATACGATGCCTCAAACTTTGAGGATACTTTGTGGAAAGTTCAAAACCATATAACTTGGGTACCCAATCTTCATTTAAAAATATTTTAGAGCTGTTGACGTCACAATGTATGATATCATAGTGGATGCACTTCACTGCATTTGCAACACCTAAACATACTTGAAGTCTTTGAGACCATGTGAATGTTGGATCACTTAGATGCCGGTCAAGAGTTCCGTGAAATGCTTGCTCGTAAACGATAATCTTTTCATTGTTCTCATCACAATGCCCAAAAATAGAGATGATATTTTCATGTTTGAGACTCTTAAGCGTTTGAATCTCCGTCTGCAATTCACCTCCTTGCCCATAAGTACAATCTAACCTCCGTACGGTCAAATTCATCAGATTCCCATCCCGCAAGAGTTGTCCTTTGTACAACTTTTCTGATACACCTTCCTTAATGAGATTTTCCTCAGAAAAGTTGTTGGTTGCGGATAAAATGTCTTTAAGTCTGTATCTCTGAGTAAATGGAAGAGAAGAAAAAATCAGGGGTATTATTTTTTATTGTTTTGAAACAGAAAAAAAATTATATATTTATTCATTTGTTGTGTTTAAAATGCTTTGACAATCATCCTTCCCATCCTTAAATCACATGGTAGTTGGTAAGCATATTTCATGTTTGAGACTTAGCACTACATTCAACATAGCTACCATCAAATCATCATTCGCTTTTAGGAAGAATTCTTCGTTGAAATAGGTCATAGTTGTCTTGTGGGAAACATTTCTTCGGATTCTTTGTTGAGCGGCGTCTCGGATATGGTTTCATTACTCAACTCTTTAGCTGCGTCAAATTGGGTTTGACGATAGGCATATTGATACAATGGATCCAAGTTGTGAAGATCTGGCAGGAGCCGGAACTCGTAGTATGATTGTTAAGTGGGAAACTGTGGAGGCTGGGAGTATTGGTAGAATTGGGGTTGATTTTGTGAATGGTGATAGAATTGTGTGTTTTAGGGTTGATTTTGCGAGTTTTAGGTTTGATTTTAGCAAGTGTTTTTGCTAGAACTGACGTTTTTGGTATTGCTGGGGTGTTTTGGCTTGAAACTACTGAGAAATAACTTGATATTTGAGATAGAATTACATTTAAAATGGATAGATGAGGTGGTTTAAAACTTTAAATAGTGGTTTGAAATGACTCTTAAAATATATATTTTTAAATGTCAGACAGTCAACACATGTGACAGACTCAGTGAATTCACATTGATCGGGAAATAATTTCTTCTGTTGCACTGAAAATGTGAAACCTTTGACAATTTCTGGTATAGATGTTTAACTTGTTTGGAATTACAGAATATTTAGCGGACATTGTTCTAGATTGGAAATCAGTACAGAGCAAACATAATGAACACAAAATCGTTCGCTAAACATCCAAATCTATTATCAGGAAACTCACACAAAAGTTGATTACAATCCCTAACCCTTGACTCAATTATTTATAATCTACCGTACAAACCTAAGCACATTAGATTACAATTAGGATTGCTGAACTTCAGGTTACAACCAGCACGTTATAATCCAACTATAACACTCAAACCAATTACAACCCAGTTGTCAAAATCGGCCCTTCATTCACGACCCATGAATACGGTCTGATAATTACCATCAATTGTGACACCCGCAATGAAATTGTATATTCTTATGACAGCGCTTAGTGAAACTGCCTTCCAAATTGTTCTCAGCCCTTAGATAATGAAATCCTGACCATTTGAACTCACCTATTTAACTGCTTTTAGGGTGGAAGAGGCACCCAAGGGTATTACTCTAGCCCCGTCTAATCCTGCGCTGCCATGTCAATTCTACACCCAAGTACCCTAGAACCACCAAAACACTAGCGGCACCTACCCACAAGTACCCTAGAACCATGGACCCCACCCTTTAACTCCACCCACCAATCACACACACCCTAAGGAGATGGACCCCACCTCCTCACACACACCCTTAAACGGCAAAGGTTTGCCATGTAAACTACCCTAGCCGCAACCCAGGGGGGTGGCGGCAAACACCCTGGGGGGCTTACCCGCATGGCGCCACGCCGCCACGTCCCCCCTTACGTCAGCTACTAGCAGCTTATTCCCATCGTTCACCCCTACTCTCCTTCTTATTCTATTGGCACTCTCTCTCATGTTCCAAGCAGCTAGGGAACGGTTTCATCTAATTGACGATTAGCCCCTCCCGTATCTTTGTGCGATGTCGCTACCAGTATATCATTAATCGATTGCTCTACTGATCAGGTTTGAATTTTGTTCATTTTCTGAGTTTGGATGAATGCGCTTTTGTATTTCGAATCTCCTTCATTGGGTATGATTGCTTATCTTCTCCTAATGATTTGATTGTTTCCGTTAATTTCATAGACAATTTCTTCCGTTAATAATCGTTATAAAGTTGTAACCAATATTTTTTTTCTAATTTTAAAGTTATCTGAGACGACTTTTTTTTTCCCAATCCTTTCGCCGCAACCCTAATGATAGGAGTAAGACCCCAAATCACCAGTTCAAATCAAACGGTAAAATAAATGATAGATCTACGGTTCGCTTTGGATACAGATACACCACCAAAACCAACAGTAGGGCTGCGAATCACTCCCGAAGATACAGAAATCACCACTCCGGTTATGAATTCTGGTCTAAGAACACCACTCAATATGCCACAATTGAGCTAGCATAGACACAATCAATTTAACTCAAAATCCATTGAGATAAACCAACCAAAGAGAAAAATCTCATACTCAAAACACACTGACCATTTTGTTGCTTGTTCGACCAATACATAAAGAGAAAAGAAACTGCTACTAAAAACATGGAAACTACCTTTGACCACTTACCACTACTACTACATGACTTGAAATAAAATGCATAATAATTAAAAAAAACTAAGGAAATAATAAAACAAATAAAAACGTGGGTTGTGCATGGCCAGTTTCACATGCATGGGTGAATTTCCAGGTCATGGTGTGGTGCAAATCTGATTGACCGAACTGTCGGTGACCCGATGTACAACATCCTCCCGGTCTTCGAAAAAAGTTTGTCCTCAAACTTGGACAATCATATTAGGGGGCGGCTCGGGAGGTATTTGCGGTTGATATCTAGTCGTGCGTAACCTAAGACGGAACCGTGGACTGAATGGGAAATTTACCATGTTCATGGCCTCAATTGATTTCCACAGTTGCATAGAATTTTTATTTTCTATTTGGCCCTGTTGAATTCCATTGCCAATGACACAAGTAGACTCACCTTCTTTGTCCTCATATATATCAACCTTAATTCCATTCGTTACTTGGTTTAAGTTCCCTGTGTTGGACATATTTGCAACCATACTAGTGGATATAGCATGCATGCTTTGCTCGATGGCTATTGTCTTGTACTCTTCTGATTGAGGTCCGGATTCACCGTGAACAAGTGAATCAATCCTTTGATCGGTAGTCGCGTCGAGAGCTCGATTTACAAATAAACACTCAGTTTCATTCGGAACAGTTCCGTCGTCATCGTATCGGAGGCCAACATTTTCTACAGCAACATTTTCTCTTTTTGCATATCTAATCTCCACACCAAAGTTAACTTTAGCCTTTTCTTCATCATCCCCTTTAACTTCTGGTCCATCCACATAATCATCATAGTTTTCTTCTTGAACTTCTCGCTTGCTGAGATGTGTAGAAACCGATGACTCCACCTCCAAGTTTCTCTTAGGTTGTACCTCTACCCGCTCAAAATCAGACACGGTTAAGGATGTGAACTTTTGCACAGCCGATAGTTCTAAATTTTGTAAGTCTGTCTCAGGCTCGAGGCGGTTTTCCATTCCGATAGACTTGTCGTGATTCTCTGTAAAAACATTAAACCGAGTTTCTATTCCAGGTTTGTCATGTGTTGGTGCTGCTCCAGTCTTTAACTTGGCATGATAATCGAAGACATATTTTGGAAGCTTTTGTTTTGGATTCACAGATCTGGAGTTGGCCTGTTCATCCCCAAGGATCTCTTGACGCAGTTTGTTTATCTGATTTTGCATAAACTGCAACTGTTGTTTCCATTTATGATTTTGTTGTACCATGGCCTCGACTCTAGCCTGCAAAACGTGTTCCTTGCCTTGCCTTGCGTCCATATAAACTGATTTGTAGAGAGTGTGAGGACTCAAAATTAGAGGTTTTTTTAAGGGTTTTTTTTGTTGGTCTGTAAGAAGGGAAACAGAAAAATAGCGTCGACGATGAATCGTTCGGCTCTGATACCAAATGATAGGAGTAAGACCCCAAATCACCAGTTCAAATCAAACGGTAAAATAAATGATAGATCTACGGTTCGCTTTGGATACAGATACACCACCAAAACCAACAGTAGGGCTGCGAATCACTCCCGAAGATACAGAAATCACCACTCCGGTTATGAATTCTGGTCTAAGAACACCACTCAATATGCCACAATTGAGCTAGCATAGACACAATCAATTTAACTCAAAATCCATTGAGATAAACCAACCAAAGAGAAAAATCTCATACTCAAAACACACTGACCATTTTGTTGCTTGTTCGACCAATACATAAAGAGAAAAGAAACTGCTACTAAAAACATGGAAACTACCTTTGACCACTTACCACTACTACTACATGACTTGAAATAAAATGCATAATAATTAAAAAAAACAAAGGAAATAATAAAACAAATAAAAACGTGGGTTGTGCATGGCCAGTTTCACATGCATGGGTGAATTTCCAGGTCATGGTGTGGTGCAAATCTGATTGACCGAACTGTCGGTGACCCGATGTACAACACCTAATTTCTTTTTCCCGGTCTCATTTAAGAGAACTGAAAAAATCAACTTTCTAAGGTTCGATTGTAAGAAACTTATGATCTGGTATTCTGATTGATGAATTTGAGAAATATAGTTATGTGTTGATTTGATGATTGGGTGTTCCTATATTGTTTAAGTAACTATTGGTAATGTTTTTCAGTAATTTATGAATCTTTCAACCAACCTGAGGAAGCAGTAAGGCTGTTATAAAAGTCGATGAAACTAGCTCAGGAGATTCATGGCATGAATGATGATCGTTTGGGTTCGATTCATTCAGTTTAGAATCCCAGTGTCAAAGTCAACTCAAAGTATTGAAGATGTCTCTTGTAAGCTTCCTCCAGATAAAAGATTGTTCTGTTAGATATTTTAGATTTTTAGTGTAATCAGGATTAACTTGGTGACAATTATAATATACATTGAACAAGTTAGGAGGTGCGGATGTGCACGCTTGTTCGAGTTGTTATAATTCCAAGTGTTCGGACAGAGGTCCAAATGGGGTTCCAAGGGTCCAGGGGTAGGTAGCAGGGTCCAGGGGCGGCAGCCCCTGGCTGGAAATTAGTTTTTACAGATTTTGGACATTATTTTCATAATGGAAAATAAGGCGTTTTAAGGCTTTTTATTTAAAATAAAAAGATAACTGTCTAATGGCAGTCACCCATCCCTAACCCTAAAATTTGTAGTCAGTTTTAGTCACATTTTTCTCTGGTGAGTTAACTTTCGTTTTGCTCCATGTGGTTTGGTCATTTTAACGGTTTTGCTCCAATAGTTTAAAAATAGTCATTTTCCTCCCTGATCTTTCGAGTTTGTCGCCAGTTTGCTCCCTGGCTCTAACTCAATTAAAAGTATGGGTATTTCGGTAGTTTACTCCTTGGCTCTAACTCAATTAAAACGTTTAGTTAAAAGTCGCGGTAGTCGTGGTCCGCAGGTGGTAGTTGCAGGTGGTGGTGGATGGTTGTGGATGGTGGTGGCCGTAGAAAGAGTGGTTGGAAATATGGGGGATCAGAAAAGAGTTACTTATATACATGTAAATAAACAAGTTATAAGTTTATTTAGGTGAAAAGACTTACATGCCCTTGCTTTTATCTATAAAATTACCAAAATACCCTTCTAGTTAATGGATTTTTTGGATGGAGTTAGAAGTGGGGAGCAAAATGACGATAAGTTAGAAAAATCAGGGAGGAAAATGGCTATTTTTAAACTATTGGGGCAAAACCGTTAAAATCACCAAATCACAGGGAGCAAAATGGAAGTTAACTCTTCTCTGGTTCATACGAATTATCATACGCACATACTATTGTTCAATTTCTCAAATTCAGAGTTGTATCCGATTGAATTATTTGGGAGAACCACCGAAATAATTTAATCTGAGAGTGATTACACGCTCTCTGATTACCGTATTTAAAAAATTCCCCAACATGTTCTCTAATCTTGGGATTAAGAAGAGGGAAGGACCAGTGTTTGTTGATAATCCAGATCAAATTAGGATGAACATGATGATTGATTTTGAGTATGCACATGGATGCGCAGGGACTCACGATGAACAGAGGGTGTGAAGACAAACTATATACACACTGAAATCAATATTATTCCACACACAATTGACAATACTAATCAACAGACTCGTCGGTTCATAATTTATGTTCTATTTTGACTTTTTTATAAACATTGTGACTTTCTAAATTGACTTCTAATAATACTAAATTCCTCAATTATTAATATTCCAACAGAGACTACATACAATTAAGGGAAATAGTACCTGTATGCCGTCTAACTGTAGTGACTCCTTGTGTGCAAAGAGTGAAACTCTCATCTTCTCCTGCAAAAGCCAGTATCGCTTTAGATGTACTTATGACTCGATCATATGTACGCAGAATCTACCTGGATTTCGCGACGTGCGTGCTGATGATATCGTTTTTCGAGGTAGCCAACACGACCGAAGCGCCTCTCGCGTTTTTCTAAAAGGGAGATCGCATCTCGCAGCATCCTTAAATCCTCCTCCGAAGAATGTTTCAGGGGAGCATCAGATTCCTTCACAAAGTCTTCCATTTCCAACAGCACGTACAAAACACCAAAATTAAGATAAATCTGACTAACCCCCAACGAATGTAGCAGAAATATCGCACGGAGGAGAGAGAAATCCGGCGATGTGGTGCAGGGTTGAGAGCTCCCGCAGTGGGATGGTGGGGCTAAGGGATCCGGCGGAGGGTTGGTGGCGAGATGACAGACGTGAGGGTTGGTGATATCGTTTAAAAGTAAACACAACGGGTTAAATCAACGGGCATTTTAAGAGTGTGTTTGGGTTAGCTTAGGGGTGTTTGGCCTTTTTTTAGTTTTTTTTTTTTTTACAAAATAAGCTTAACTTGGTGTTTGGTTTAGCCTTTTAAGTTTATGCTTATTAGCTTACTCGGTTATTACCCGGGATTGCTTCCCGGGCTCGGGAAACTTAGTTATATTAATTATTATCTGTTATTAATACGACCTCATTACATCAAGCATCTCATTGGATTCAACAACAATGTCTACACATCACCGGATTATATCATGAACCCATATTAGACGTCAAACAAAAGCGCAACAGGACCACATGAATAACATCATTTCCACTTTTACTTCAATGCACTTACATGATCGGGTGATTTGGGATTTTGTAAAAATGTTTGTTCTTGTACTTCTTTACAAAATTACATAGAATTCAAGAAAACGAAACAACGACTTAAATAGATGTTGAGTTATTCAAATTTCTGTTGAATACTAAATGAGATGTTGACCAAAATTCAAACAGATGTTGACCAAAACATCTGTTTAAGGCCAAACATCTGTTTATAGCCAAACATTTGTTTGTGGCCAAACATCTGTTTAAGGTCAAACATCTGTTTAAGTCCAAACATCTGATATAGAAGGCCAAACATCTGATATAGAAGGCCAGACATCTACCAAATAAAGTCATATATATATCCATCCATTATTCTGAATTCATAAATAATGTGTGCAAAATGCAACATATAAATTTCATCAATTGTGTCATAAAACTAACCTTTTTTTAGTACTAATGTTGGAAAAAGTGTGCTTTTGTCTTCCTTTTGTATTTTCAGGATTAAATGAGCTTAAATTCACAAAAGAAGCAAAAAGACATCAAAATCTAACATAAATACAAGAAAAGGAACAAGACGTGACATGCCCGACCCCACGACAGCATCTTCCCAAGCAAAACAAGACAACAGAAGACTGAAGACGCCCCGTGCTCGGCCAGCACGGGGGCGTGCCCAAGTGTCAGCAGAAAATACAAAGTGGTAGAAGCTTCTATTGCCCACCACGGGGCCGTGCTCAGCAGACACGGGGCCGTGGTCAACTATAAGATTCGCACAATCCAGCAAATCTTCATAGTACAAAGATTCTTCTGCACAACGGGGTCGTGCTCAGCGGACACGGGGGCGTGGTCAACTAAAAAGACAAAACTGCATTAAATGAAGAAAGAGAAGGATGTGGACACGGGGCCGTGCCCGAGCTTCTGTTCAGCCTATAAATAGAAGTGCTTGGCTCAAGCTCAAACCATCCCTTGGCACACCACCTCTCTCACACTTCACCCACCACCCACCACCACCATAACACCATCATCCACCACCATCATCCATTGTCCATCGTAGAGTGTGTGAGTCGTCTCGGGATCCAAGATTGATCGTAAGAGTTCTTGACAATCAAGGCCATGTTTGCCTAAGTCTCTTACATCACTTGGTGAAGACAAAGTGTCTAGTGTAATACTTTTTATTTCTAATCTTTTCGCACTTTTTACTTGGTTTTGTATTAATGACTTTAATAACTAGTTGCTTATGTTGAAGGTGATCTTTCCTTATCATTTGTCCGTGGTGTCTTGGCATTATTTTACTGTCTATATAAAATAAAAGATTTTCACCATTCATATCTCCACGGTCTATATGGAGGTATGTTGGCTACCTGGTCGGGGGTTAAGGGAACAGTTTGGTAAATGTCTTGCCATTGTTCAACGTTTAGAGGTCCTGCAATGGACCTGGGTCAAATTTAGTAGGACATCCTTCAATACTTAACGGTATTGGATGGCGGGGGTCCAAACTCTTTGATCCCCTCATAAGTTAACTACTATTAATACTATAACCCGGCTATTTAGGACTGTATCCCTGCTGACTCAGACTACTTAGTCGAGGGTAACGTCACCTCCAAAAGAGGGGCCTACCATAATTTGCATTAATAACTTAATTAATTATCTTCCAATAATCCACCCTTTTAGGATTGTATCCTTGCTGACTCAAACTACTGGGGTGAGGGTAACGTCACCTTCAAAAGAGGGGCCTACTACAATAACTAAGATAATCTCTTAAAATAGTGCAAAAGTGCGGAAATAATCAAAGGTTACACTAGATACAAGTCGGAACCAAGTGATTCATCTTGTCTATCTGTTTTTATTTTTATTTTTATTTTTCAGCATTTTAGTTAGTTTTTATTTTTCTTAGTTTAAAACATTTTTCTAAACTTTTTGATTTGATTAGACGTTGAGGATAAACCGGTACTAAAAGCTCTTGTGTCCTTGGACGACCTCGGTATCTTACCAACACTATACTACGCTCACGATGGGTGCACTTGCCCATATGTGTGTCTAGTGTTAGTAAATATCGTGTTTTATAAATTTAAAACTTGACTAAAAAAGTGTTAAAGGGGCTTAAAATATACACCTAATATATATAACACTAGAATACGCATCAAGTTTTTGGCGCCGTTGCCGGGGACACAAGGATTTTAAGAAAGTTAGGAATCAACGGCCTAATCGTTTTTCTTATTTTTCATTTTCTTTAGGATTTTTCTTAGTTTTTTCAGCTTCTGCAGAACTCAGCACGGGCCGTGCCCGCTGAACACGCCCCGTGCCCAATCATTGGAACTGGCAATCTTGTTTTAAGTCAGACAGTAAGCTGAACACGGGGCCGTGCCCACTCAACACGCCCCCGTGTCCAAGTTTCAGTTACTGAAAACAGAACCGTAAGATCCCGACGGTTGGTAATTTCTGACACAAACATGAGTGATACTGATACTTTTTACTTTCGGCACTCTTATGGTACTATGTGGTGTCAATTATGTGGTGGTAACCATAAGGAATTAGAATGTTATTTTCTAACCACCCCACTATATAGACCCATCATTTCCTAGTATCCTTAAGAGGGGCGAAAGTAAAAATAATCCCTATCTCTCCCTCGAATGCTCCCAACCAGATATTCTTGGAGAAATGCTTCTCGATGAATTATTTCAACTAGAAGATCTAATTATTGATTGGTTAAAAGAACTTAGGAAAGATTTCAATAATCTTTTCCAAGACGATAACCAAGAAGAAGGGTTGGAAACGCATTCAAACAACTTCATTGTTTCCAACGATACTCCTAACTCTAGTGAAGACTTGAGCGATAGTCGTCCCTGTGTCGATTGTGCCGTGAAGGACTCCCCATCAACTTCGTTTGATGCATACATAGACCTGAGCGATTCGACATACACCTTCTTTAACGAGAGCCCGGAAAAGGGTTGGACTTGTCCACCTACATATAGCATAGGAATCACCCTCACCGACAACCTCTTGCGTTCTCGTCTTAGTCTAGATCAATTAAGGTATCTTAGGCACTTTGGGGTTGTTCCATCCAGTAAGGAACCGCCCGATACGGAAAAATTCCTTGAAAATAGACAAATTCCTTAAGACAGCTTCTAGACACGGGGCCGTGTCCAGGTCAGCACGCCCCCATGTCCACCCAAAGATTCCTTTCTAATTTTGTCAGGATGCGGACAAAAATGTGTCAGGATTCCATCTGCACACGGGGCCGTGTCCAGCCGACACGGGGCCGTGCGCAACGTACTGTCGTTTTCTATAAATGCAGCCAAGAATCCTGCACATTTGAACCATTCCAGGGACAGAGATTTGAGGAATATTCTCACATACCATCCTAGGTATTTTCTAAAAGAAGTTTCTCAACTATCTTCTTGTCCTTTCCTCTTTTATCCACTTTCATCTTCTTCAATTTTCCTCCTACTTCCATTAAAGCTTGAAACTTTCATAAATTCAAGCCTTATTGAGATGTTTGTTAGATTTTTGTTCATGGAATCTTGTTAAAAATAAGTTCTATAACAATGTTTTAAGTTGTTTAAGTTCAAAAATGCTCCAAAAATCATAAAAACAATTTGAAACCCCAAGATTCCTTGTTTATAAATCCTGCAAATATCTGAACACGGGGCCGTGTTCGCTGAACACGGGGCCATGTCCGAAGTACTGGATCCGTAAAGTTGAACTCTTTTCGGTTTGTTTTCTCATAATGGCAAGCAGAACAAGCGGAAACTCTTCGTCGCATTCCAGAAACAACCGACAGGGGAGAAGATCATCAACGGTTGAAGATTCTCTTGTAAACTATGTTTACGCCTTGAGAGAGGCCCTTGATGAAGTAACAAGTGTGGAAGAGGCATTGGTCGACCGCATTAATCATTTGACGGTGGGACTAGAAGGATGTCTCCGGGAGGTCAACCTTTTGCACCAAAGGTTGAACATTCTCGCCTCTCCTCCTTTGGTGCCGATTATCACCCAAAGGGCATGGAATGTGGTACCGGAAGTCATCATTCCGGCCGAATGGTAAGCCCTACATCCGGAGCCTCCTCGAGACATACTACAAGGGGTTCCGATTGGTGTCGCTCCTCCTCCACACGATGTTGAGGAACATGAAGCCGCCTCCCTTCTCCCGAGGGAGATAGAAGAATGGCTCTAGCTACATCTAAGGGACACCTTTCGGCTTGGAGTTCTACAAGGCGCTTAGACCGGAAATTTATTTCCGGAATTTTGGTTCTTATTGTAGAAGTAGGGCTCCTTAGGAAGACTTTGCGGATCACTTGACCTATCTAATCTTAGGACTTTTAACTTTTATTTTCTGCTTTATTTTTCATTTTTAGGACTAGTATGTAACTCTCTATGAAGTAATGAATGACGGTTTTTAGTTAATTTGGTGTTTGGGTGGTGTTGTCATGAATAAAACACACTTGAGATGACAAAGGATACAAGGGAAACTTGAACCAGCACTCCATGCAGGAAAACAGGACCGTCCGACAATTTCTTCGTTTACAGTAAGTTCGGCACGGGCCGTGTCCACCCAACACGGCCCCGTGCTGCACAATCTGCAGAAAAAGACCCAGTTCAGGTAACTGGACACGGGCCGTGTTCACCCAACACGCCCCCGTGTCCAGGCTTCTGTTTTTCTTGATTCAATTTTGTTACTGGCACTTGAACACGGGGCCGTGCCCGGATAACACGGGGCCGTGTTCAGCGCCCAGTAACACAAAATTTTTGCTTTTTCACACCTTTTACACATTCAATCAACCTAAAAACTTATTTTTGGGACACATTGAGGACAATGTGTAATTTAAGTGTGGGGGGGATGCTAAAACCTTGAATCTTGCAAGTCCTAAATACAAGCCTTACACAAAACTCTATTGGAACCGCTAATCACCCCAAATTTTTTCAAAATTTTTTCATTTTTTTTTACTTGTCTAGGTTTAACTCGGGAATTTCAAGTTCTAAAAAGGTTATATTTTTGCGAATTTACAACCGATAGCGTCGTGATAAAAAGAACCAACATAAGAAAATTATGAAAAGGCATGACAAGCTTAGTTAAAATTTGATTATATATACTTGATCACATAAAAACCCATTCCCACAAAAGTGAGTTTTGAGCCTTTATTGAGCATACAATTACATATCATTAGACTAAATGCTCATCTTTCGTTTCTTGTGTGAATAGCCGCTTGGTTCTTACGACTCTAGAACTTGCCACGACGATACATTCCCGGTCCTTATCAACTTAAACCCGAGTAAGTAAATGATAGAGGCATTAGGACTAACCCTTTTTTTTTTATTTCTACACCATTATTTTTTTTTTGCCACCTACCCAAAATCCCCCTAGTTAGCCCCTTTGAGCCTAAACCTTTTCATTTCATAACCCAAACCAAACACCCTTTCACCCAAACCTTTTTTATTTTTAACCATTTGTTTTAGTAACTAGCTCGGTCTTTCGTATGACTTAAAAAAAAATTGTTGTTGATTATGAAGCAAAAGCAAATAAACAAACAAGTCTTTCAAAAATGACTTTGTTTGAAAAATAGCTTCATAGAAATAAAAGTGAAAAAATAAAAAGTCTTACGAAAACTGACGCTTTTTACGCTTTTCGCCTTTTTTTCTACTAACCACTAACCACCAACCCAACCACCTACCTTTAACCCAAGCCTAACCATTCACCCAAAAGTCCTCTTGATATTTAAAGGTTTATAAGTTAAAAAGGAGGATGATTGATTGCTTGGCAAGCCTATGGTAGGAGTAAGTTCCATGCCGCTCTCGAGTGATCCGCAAAAATACATTTTCGGCCGAGTGTTGAGTGATCCCCGTGAGATATGTGAACTTGTATATAAATAGAATTTTAAAGAGGCATGTTATGCCCTAATAAGTAATTTATCTTATGAAAAGTTTTAAATAAATCATGACGAATAGGATTGTAAAAAAATAAAATTAAATAAAGAATCTTGGAAATCCCGACACTCTACGACAAACCCAAAAACCTTCTTCTCTACCCATTCCATTTGGGAAGTGTAATAGCCACATTATAAAGGGTTTTGCTTGAGGACAAGCAAAGATTCAAGTGTGGGGGTATTTGATGTGTGCAAAATTCAACATATAAATTTCATCAATTGTGGCATAAAACTAACCCTTTTTTAGTACTAATGTTGGAAAAAGTGTGCTTTTGTCTTCCTTTTGTATTTTCAGGATTAAATGAGCTCAAATTCACAAAAGAAGCAAAAAGACATCAAAATCTAACATAAATACAAGAAAAGGAACAAGACGTGACATGCCCGACCCCACGACAGCATCTTCCCAAGCAAAACAAGACAACAGAAGACTGAACACGCCCCGTGCTCGGCCAGCACGGGGGCGTGCCCAAGTGTCAGCAGAAAAGACAAAGTGGTAGAAGCTTCTATTGCCCACCACGGGGTCGTGCTCAGCGGACACGGGGCCATGGTCAACTATAAGATTCGCACAATCCAGCAAATCTTCATAGTACAAAGATTCTTCTGCACAACGGGGTCGTGCTCAGCGGACACAGGGGCTGTAACACCTCGAAAATTCACGTCCTATAATGTGTTGACACGTGTCATATGTTTGAACGTGTGAAATAATGTTCTAGAAGGACTAAAGTTGACAATCATGGAAAGTATGTAAATATACGAGTTCTAAATGTCAACAGTGAATAAATGTATTGCACATTAGCCCTACATGATGCACATACCTTCAAACGAATAAATCATAGATCATACGAAGCTAAAAGTGAGAGGTTACAAACTTTAGGGGTTAAATGTGTCAACATGTTTAAGTTATACCTCTGAGTGACCTTTTAGCAAACCCAAAGCTTTGTAACGGTTAAATATGCTCACTAGAATGCACGATTAAAATTTCATAAAGTTTCGTTATCGTATGAGAAAGTTATGATCAAATTCGTGTACGAGGGGTTAAAGCGTCAACAGTGAAAGTTATGACTCTTCGGGATAACCGGAAGTGTCCAGGGACTTGGCAAAGTGAGTATAAGTCATAAAGCCCTTATATATAAATAATAAGGGGTCAAAATGCAAGAATTAAGCTTAGTTGACCTTTCGGAGTACCAAGAGCCAGGGATGCAAACTGAAAAATGGAAGAATAGCCCCTGAGAAGAGGTAGCGCACCGCTACCACAAACATGTAACGGTGCGCTACCATACTGCCAGCGACCAGAAACAGGCTGTTGCCTGTTATGCGCGATTTTGACCCACTTAGCCGGTTTTTCTCACTTGTGGACGACCCCTAGACATCCCTAGGCACTAGTAACAAGTGTTAATCAGTTGTGGATGGATGTTAGACCTTGTTGTCAACACTTTGTGGTGTTTGAACTTACTATATAAAGGCCTTCAAGTTCCAAACATTCCTCACAACTTCTCCTGCACTCTTGGATCATTTCTGGAGCTCAAGCTTGCTTCCAAGTGATCATACCTCGTGCATAGGACTTCAGTAAGTGTTCTAATCTTTCTCTAATTTCTTTTAGCTTAGTTAATTAGCTAAAAGTCAAACCGTCGTAATTACGGTTTGACTTCGAGATTAGTCTATAATGGCTCAGTCATATCTCGAATTAAAAGTAGTTATAGGTTGGTATTTATGTGGGTAATAAAACCCCAAAAGGGTTTCCCCTGATCACCATCCTAACCAGGTTAAATGTCGGGTCAAACTTTTAATTAAAAAGTCAACATAATGCTTAAAAGGTCATTTATGCATAATTAGCTATCTAGAACATATACAACCTGTTGGAACATTGTTATAACTTAGTAATAAGTGTAAGAACATGCCCAAACATGTTCAACCCGACTATTTCCTGTTTAGACCCGGTTCGGAACCGAAAGTCACATAGTTTGACTTTCACTTTGACTTTCAGTTCTGACCCGTTTAGGCATATTTTAGAAATACCTTAGAGCTTCATTTGGACCAGGTTACATGCTAGTATAACCCTCTGTGATTATACACCTCGGTTCATTAGTTATCCGATTAATACGCATGATTCCGTTAATTACTCATATGTTGACCATTATGCCCTTATTGCCTTAAAACGTGATTTTTGGAAATGTAAAAGTGTAGAAACCTTAGTTACTGATATATAAACTTGTATGCAAAGTTTGACATCAGTTTGACTTGTAGATTAAGAGTTATGCTCAATGTCGCAAAATTAACGCTTTATGTTAATAAAACGGCGTAACTAGCGTATAGCCTAGTTAAGCCTACTTTTTGGTATCAAACTTAATACCCACTGATGTAATATATTATTTTGGGATTTTTAAAGATTTTTAATTAATTTTAGGCTGAGCATAACTAGTAGTCGTAGGCTTAATCCGGTAATTGTCGGTTTTGCCCTTACGGGCCATAAAATGAGTTTTACTTATCAAAACGACTCCAAACCTTTTTCTACTGATCACATATGTTAAATAAATTATTTTAAGCCTTCTGGAAACATAAAAATATCACATTTAAGTATCAAACCCGGAATTGGCCTTTAATCGCCTTATTTAGCGTTTTTAACGCATAGTATGTCTTAAAATCATATTGAACATACCCGGGTTGATACCTACTGATATATGAGGCAAATTATGATATTTTAACAGTAAGCAAAGGTTGATTAACTCAGACTTCGTTTTTGAGCTTTTCGGCTTATGTGAAATTACCAAAATACCCCTACGGGGCATAGTTTGGTTAAAGATGATAAATTTCACATATACGCTTTAGCCTACTGTTATAACTCATCAAATTAAGTATGTTTGCTGTTTACATCAGACCTGTAACTCAGTTAAACATTTAAACTCTTTTCCAACCTTTAAAATGACCAAACTACCCCTACGGGGCATAGTTTGTGTTTAAATTCGTTTCGGGCATAATGAAAGACATCTTACTGATGTCACAACATATTTGAGGCATAATTAACTTAGGAAACCTGTAGATGGCTCAAATGAATACCTGTCACGCTTATTACGCGTACGGTTCAGTTTATGTAACAAGTTTACATAAATTAGCCGAATTGGGTCAAACCCTATCGGCTTTATCTCAAAGTCCAGAATTTGTATGAATTACCCATATAAGACAAGTCTCTGAACATGTCGGGTTTAAATCACATTCTATTCCGGTCTTCGCTAAATCGTGCGTTTGAACCGTATATTTCCTTAAGACTAACCGGTCTAAGCTTAGGCTTAATTAAAGACCCGTTAGCATTCTAATTAATTATTTATACCATCATTCCAGACTAGAGCACTTCCGGTAAATTGTACCTACGCTTACTTAAGTGACTACGGCTGAGTTATTAGATTCTTGCTATTTAAGACAGGAGCTAGCTCAGGTAAATACTCTTAACTTATTTTCCCTATACGGGCTTGGAATACGGTATAATGATACCGCTTGGTCGGGTATTGAATGTTTAATCGAATTGTGATTAAATTATTGAGGTAACCCCGTTTAATCTGTATTGTTTGAAATAAAAGCCTTTAGGGGTTAATGACCATGTCCCGGATATCCTTGACATCATTGTGTTATAAAATGGCCACGCCTTAAGCACGGAGTGTAGGCATACACTGAAAGTTGCTTGTCACACCCCGATTTCCACGTGTCACCGGTGGGCCCGGTAGGGGAGTATCGTGACGTGGTTGGCAACATAATAGTCAAACAACACAATATATAAATGCACAGCGGAAGCAAAGTATAGATTTAATTCAACCAAATGATATTGTAATATTAAGTATCACAAATAGTCGAATATAAATCCACAGGTAGATCAAATAAAAAGGAAACAAATGTTCAACAGTTTATGACATCCAAGCTGGCGAGACTTAATGTGGATGCTAGGAGACAAGCCAGCCTATTTCGCGTAGTACCTGCACTTAACCTTTTTAAGAAAAATACGTCAGTTTACACTGGTAAATACAATCAACCGACTCATTTTGAAAAGAGTTTAAGAAAATGCATTTAAGGCACAAGGCACAAACAATATTTTATAACTTGGGATAATTATTTAAATATAATACTTGTAGGGATTTACATGTTCCTTATGCGTTCAGTAGCCCGGATCGAGCCGGGTTAAAGATCAATAAACACACCACTTTATTTATGAGACACTGACAGGTGTACGCCTACACCTGAGTGCTAAGGTCGTGGCCATTTCGTAAAATGATGCCAGGGATATCCGGGACACGGTCATTAACCCCCCAAAGGCTTTAAGCAAACAAAACAATATTAAACGAGACGTCTCAATACTTTAATTATCATTTATTCAATCAAAGATTCAACGCCCCGACCAAGCGGTATTTTATATACCGTACCCCAAGCCCGTATAGGGAAAATAAGTTAAAAGTATTTACCTGAGTAAGTATAGTTCAAAATCAGCGAGTGCAAGTATCTTTTACTGGTTCTCCTAATCTGGAACGAAGGTTTATAATAACCTATTAGAATCCTAACGGGTCTTTAGTTAAGCTTACGCTTAGACCGGTTAGTTTTAAAGATACGGTTCGTACGCACGATTAAGCGAAGACCGGATAGAAGGTGATTTAGACCCGACAAGTTTGAAGACTTGCTTAATATGGGTATATGATACACATTCTGGATTTTGAGATAAAACCGATAAGGTTTGACCCGTTTCGGCTAATTTATGTAAACTAGTTACATAAACCGAACCGAACGCGCATGAAGCGTAACGGGTATCCGTAAGAGTCCTAAACAGGTTTCCTAAGTTAACACGCCTTAAATAAGTTGTGATATCAGTAGGATATCACCCATGATGCCCAAAACGAGTTTAATCTCTTTATAAGCCCCGCAGGGGCATTTTGGTCATTTTAAAGATTATAAAAGGGTTTAATTAGACGCCTGTGATCCGGGTCTGAGTTGATCAGTAAAATAGCTTATTTTAACAGGTTATAACCTTTGGTAATAAGTCTTATATACTAAAATAGTTTTAAACCCTAACTATGCGTATAATACGCGTATAAAGCCGTTTTAAGCGACGTACGGGTTAAAATATGATTCTGAGTTTCCGGATTAGTTAAACAGGTTCAAAACACTCTATTTAATATTTAAAATCAGTAGCAATTGGATTGGTGTCAAAAGGATTTGTAAAACTCATTTTATGGCCGAAAAGGGTATATTCGGTATTAACCGAATTAAGACACTAATCCTAGCTTATGATCAGTTTAAAAATAATTAAAAATCTTCAAAAATCCCAAAATATTATATTACATCAGTGGGTAAAAGGTTTGGTGTCCAAAATTGGGTTTAGATAGGCTTTACGCTAATGACGCCGTTTAATTACTTAAAAGCATTCAAATTACGTCATTAAGCATAACTCCTTATTTAGACCTCCAACTGATGTGAAAATTTAGGTACAAGTCTCAAAATCAGTAACTAAGATTATGGTACTTTCACATTTCCAAAAATCTCGTTTTATGGTCATAAGGGCATTACGGTCAATATTTAGGCGTTTAACGGAAACATCGGACGATTAAGGATTCATGTGGTATAAACGCAGAGGGTTATACCAACATGTAACTAGGTCCTAATGGAACTTTAAGGCATGTCTAAACCTATCTAAACCGGGTCAGAACTGAGGTCAATGCAAAAGTCAAACTTTTGCGTCTTTCGGTTCCGAATCGGTCTTAAACAGAAAGTTGTCGAATCAAACAAGCGTAGAAAAGTTTTTATACTTATTTTCAAGTTTTATGACTGATAAAACAGATTACACGCCTTTTATATTGCTAATTACGCGTTAATTCCAAAATACTAATTCTGTTGACTTTTTCGGACAACCATTGACTCGTTAAACGACCTAGTTAGGATTCGAATCAGTGAGTGCCCTTTTAGGGGTTTATTACCCACATGATTACCAACTTATAACAACTTTCGATTCGACAAAACTCTGGACCTATTGTGTTTTATCGTGAAGTCAAACCGTAGTTACGACGGTTTGATTTCTAGGCTATAAACTAAGCATAACTCAAACAAGAAGGATCAAAGGCACTTACATATGTCTAATGGATGATATGGAAAGCTTGGATCAGTTCTTGAGCTCTTGAAAATGTCCAGAAGTTGAAATGTGCATGTATGTGGAATATGTGACTTTTTATAACAACTTAGATCATTCTAATTTGATGCCACAAGAGTCTAGGATGATTATCAGATGTCAACATGTGTCCCTATAGGCTAAATACCATTTTAGGCAGCCCATAGTATCATAACAAGTCACTTTGAGTCGGTTAAGAGGCTGAAAACAGGCACCTGTGATGTTTCTGCATCTGTAGGTCGGACGCGGCCCGCCTCACGTATAAGCAAAACTTACGCGGGCCGCATGGAGGTTGATTTCAGGTTTTTAACTTTTATTCTTTGCACTTTTGGCCCTTAGTCCCCCGAAAGGTCGTTTTCACCACCCTACTTGCATTATGAAGCTTTGTTATTTAACATATGGGGCTTTAAGACTTATACCCACTTTGTTAAGTCCTCGGGTAACTTTGTGATCACCCGAAAAGCCCTAATTTCAAAGTTGACGATTCTAACCCTCACACACGAATTTTATCACAACTTTCTCATACGGTAACGAAACTTGGTGAAATTTTTATGGTACATTCTAGTGAGCATATTTAAGCGTTACAAGGCTTCGGGTTTGCTAAAAGGTCACTCAGAGGTATAACTTAAACATGTTGACACATTTAACCCCTGTAGTTTGTAATCTCTCACTTTCTTTCACAATTCGCTTCGTATGATCCATGATCCATTCGTTTAAGGTTATAAACATTATGTAGGGTTATTGTAAAGTATATTTATTTATTGTTGACACTTTGAGCCCTTATATTTACACAGTTTCACTGGTTGTCAACTTTAGTCCTTCAAGAACATTCTTTCACACGTTCAAACCTATGACACGTGTCAACACATTATAGGACATAAATTTTCGGGGTGTTACATCCTCACCCCCTTAAAAGAAATCTCGACCCGAGATTTACTGAAATAAGTAAGGGTATTTTTCTTTCATGGTGGACTCAACCTCCCACGTATACTCGGGACCTCTACGGGCATCCCATTTGACCTTTACAAAAGGTATATGCTTCCTTCGAAGCTTCCTTACCTGTCGATCTTCGATCGATAAAAGTTTTTCCACAAATTTCAAGCTCTCATCTATATGCACATCTGTATGGGGTATAACCACTGATTCGTCAGCGAAACACTTCTTCAGATTGCAGATGTGGAACACATTGTGTATACTACTGAGCTCTTCAGGTAAGTTTAACTTATAGGCGACTGACCCGACACGTTCGATAACCTCGAAATGACCTATGTATCTCGGGCTTAGCTTACCTTTCTTACCAAATCGCATCACTCCCTTCCAGGGTGACACTTTAAGTAGGACTTTTTCACCTACTTCGAAGTGAAAATCCTTTCTACTTGGATCAGCATAACTCTTCTGCCTATCCTGGGCAGCTTTGAAACGATCACGAATCTGGGCAATCTTGTCCGTCGTCTCGAACACTATCTCCGGTCCAGATAATTGGACATCTCCAACTTCTGCCCAACAAACGGGCGATCTACACTTTCTACCATATAATGCCTCAAAAGGCGCAGCCTTAATGCTGGTATGGTAGCTATTGTTGTAGGAGAACTCAACTAGTGGTAGGTGCTTATCCCAGCTGTTAGTGCACTACGTCTATTGACTTCGTCTTGTATCATGTAATAGGATAGGATTATCAGTGCACGAGGTTCGAGAAATTGAGAAAAGAGGTTTAAGTGAAGATTTCGCTTGAAACTGTTCAAGCGAAATCATCCACAATAGATTTCGCTTCAAGTTCAAGCGAAATCAACTACAACAGATTTCGCTTCAGGCCTTCAAGCGAAATCTTAACCTCTATATATAGGACACTTGTCATTTCACTTGGTACGCGACTTCCGAAAGTGTAACGAAGTGCTGCCGGTTTTCTGTCAGGTTGTAAACAGTGTTAAAAGCAATATAATTGACAGATTAAAGATTAACAAGCTGTGTTCATGTCTAGTTCTCTGATTCTGCCTTTGAACTGGACTTAAACTCTTCTGATCGACTCAATAGGGTCATACAACGATCCAACAAGTGGTATCAGAGCTCAGGAAGAAGAGTTTAGCTTGATATCATCTATTTTCTGACTTCTACACCTTTTTTTTCAATCTGGATGAGATTTAAAGGTCAAAATGGTCTGAGTTTTTCACCGAATGTATAAAACAGTAGTCTAACAAAGCTTTGAAAGTTTGAGACCGAAATTCAAAGTAAAAATGACAAAAACTGGACGAAAACTTGAGTTCGCTTGAAAGAGTTCGTAACATTCAGCAGGGTTTCGCTTGAAAACATTGAGTGTTTGAAGCGAAATAGTTAATTTCGCTTGATATAGAACCTGATATCAGATTTCGCTTCAACAAACAGTTGATTTCGCTTCAAGACTTAACATCTGTTTTCGCTTCAAGTCAGGATATCTGATTTCGCTTCAAGCATTAGTATCTGATTTCGCTTCAACTGATTAACAGTTGATTTCGCTTGAAAGTCTGTTTAACCTAGATTTCGCTTCAAGAACTGATAACTTGGGAGTTCGCTTCAAGTGGTCTATAGTTGTTTTCGCTTCAAGCTGTTGACTGTTTGAGTTCGCTATTTCGCTTGAAAAGTGAAACTTTGTATCAAGAACATTTCACGGATACTGAGTGTCAGTCATTTTCAGTTTATTTGATATTTGATTGTACTGATTGTGTTTGTTTGTTTGTCTACTGTCAGGTTTGCATAATGGCTGAGGAATTTTTCAACACGTTTTACAACGCGTTCGCAACCGAATCGTCTGAGACTTCAAATATTACGCCAAAAACCATTTCTAAAGTGCTAAATGAAAATATCAAGAATGATAACTTTTACGGAACTCATTCAAAGCCACCAGCTCTTGATAGTATTGAGGATTATACCTGGTGGAAAGAACGCTTTATCAACTGGGCGAAGGCGTATGCTCATGAAAGTTGGTTTTGCCTGGAGTATGGGTATGAAAAACCAAAAGACGATAAAGGCGAAGATCTTGTATTCAAGAAGTTTACCAGAGAGGATAAAGCTGAATACGGAGCTGAACAGAGAATGATAGCATTGATTCAGTCTGCAATCAGAAACGATATTTTTGCTTTACTAACTCATGACGGGTCATCTAAGTCTGTGTGGGAAGCTTTACGTATTAAAGCTGAAGGGGGTAAACAGATTAAAAAGAACAAAATCGCTTTATTAAAGAAAGAATTTGATCTGTTTGATAACATAAAAGGAGAGTCGGTGAGGCAAATGATTGAGAGATTTTGTCATCTAAAAATTGAATTAGAAAGATTAGAGATAAACAAAACAAGAGAGGAATTGATAGACAAAGTGATTGAAGCGTTACCACGAGCTGATCAGTGGCAAACGTTTGTTTTTATTTTGAAAAATGATGCTGTGTATGATAATATTACTCTTGATGCTTTGTTTGAAAAGATTGAAAGTCATGATTTGGAGTTGCAGAAGCAAAACAAGATGACTGATTCTTCACATCAACAGAACGTTGGCTTGTACTACAAAAGCAGTGTGCTTTCTGATAAAGGCGTTGGTTCACCAAAAACAGCATTTAGTGGTGAAAAGATGAAAGAACCATCAACAACGTCAACAAGTCATCATTCTGGATATCATTCATCTTCAAAGACAAATTCTGATGATTCTGAAGAAATTCTGTGCAACATTGCTCTTAAACTGAAGAATTCTCCTGCAATGAGCATTAATGCAGCTAAGCAACAAATGAGTTTCCTTGCATCTGTTCTGGAGTCATATGAAGGTCTAGTAGCTGGAAAAATTGGAAATTCTGAATTGACCAAAGAAGACTACGACCAGATTGATCCGGAAGAGATGGAGCTCATTGACATCCGTTGGTGTTTAGCTAGTTGTATTCGAAGAGCTCAGAGGTACATGGAGATTACCGGGAAACAATCACTTGGAGGTGCTTCAACAAAACTTGGATTCGACAAATCCAAAGTGACCTGCTTCAAATGCAAGCAAAAGGGTCATTTCAAAAGAGAATGCAGAAATTCTGAAGTTGGTGAAGGAAGTGAACGTCCTTTCAACGATGATTATTATCGAAAGGCGATTTACCATCGAAGCAGAGAAGAACCAAAGTTGATTGAAGATAAGCCGAGAGAAAAATCAAGAGCTTGTTTTGTAATTCACGATGATGAAGGATTTGACTGGAGCACAGTTTGTCCAGAAGAAGATCGCTTAGAAAATGTTCGTAAAACAGCTCACGGGAGAGCTATGACAGAAGAAAGAAAGTTTGTTTTTGTTGCTGAGATTCAAGATGAAAACAAAGACAAAGACATTGCTGAAGTCCATGAAGAAAAAGTTGAGATCAAAGAGAAAACTCGGGAAGAGATCTTAAGTGAGAAGACTTACAGAGAAAGAAACGTCGTTTTAAATAGAATGGATGATATGCAAGAGGAGTATGAGATGGCTGTTGGTAGCAAACGATGGGATAAAAAAAGAGAATGTTACTATAACAGAGAAGGAGAACCGGTTGTTCCCAGGAAAGACATAATCTTCGATGATGTTCTTCTTGCTGTCCCGTTGAGAGCTGAATACTATAGAAGAGTATTGAAAGATGACAAATATGCTAAGCAATATGAAAAGGATATCAGATATGCCATGTTATCGTGTCTGAGAAAAAGGGATGAAGAGAGAATGAAGAAGAATGTTGAAGAAATGGTGAACAATTTGAAGAAAGATGCTGAAGAGGTTAAAGAGGAAGCTGTTACTGTAGAACAGCAGATTGAAGAAGAGGTGAAGAAAGAAGAAAAAGAAGAAAAGAATGAGAATTTGGAAGTTGGTGATGCTGGTGATGAAGTTAGTGTTGAAAAGAAGCAAGATGATGCTGATCTGAAGCAGACAGAGATTGCTGAAAACATCGAAGTGCCAATCACTGAGGTAAATTCTGATTCTGAAAACTTGAAATTGATTGATCAGTGCAAGAAATGCATGGAACCGTGCAGAATTTGTACTGAAAAAGATGAGCAATTTAGAACAAGAGATCTTGAGTTCACAAAAATTGAAAACATTTTCAAAGAAAAATGCAAAGAGATGCTAGAAAAAGAAAAGGTTTTTAAAGAAAATGATGAAAAACTTTCAGAAAAATGTGACAAATTAGAGAAAGAAAATGAAGTTTTGAAAGAAAATGTTTTGAAAATGACAAATGAATGTGAACAAAAAGAAATTGCTTGTCAAGAAATGAAGAAAGATTATGACTCAATGAAATTAGCATATGATGTTATGAAAGAGTCATACGACAAAGTGAAAGATGAAATGAAATATGCTCAATCTAGAATGAATTATATGTCTGAAACAACTAAAGAGCTTAAACGAATGTATTCTATAAAACAAGATGTTGTTAATTCTTATATTGAGGATGTTGCTAAGTTAAAGCGACAGATTGCTGATTTAGAACAGGATAACAACAAGTTAAAGAGCTACCACGTGTCGTCATATGTGCTTGAACGAATTTTCAATATAAAACCGGGTGATGGTGAGTCTGAGCAGAACAAAAAAGGTATTGGTTCAGAGTTTCATCAAGTTCCACCACCGGGAAAATTTGCATTTTATGATGAGGAAAAGGTTGAAAAAGCTTTCAACATGGTAGACCAATTGCCAGACAACATTGACATAACCTATTCCAAATCTGATGATTCTCATGATTCAGAGGTGGTAGGTAAAGTTGTTGAAAGTGTGTTGAAAGAAGAGTCGGTTGATACAGGTAAATCTGAATCACAGGATGAAGATGAAGGAAATATTCATGATAGATATTTGAAAAACACAAAATCCGAGGAAAATTTGAATGATGATTCAAAAGGATTGGTTTATACCATGATTGGATCGGACAAATTATTCTTAGATGTTGTATTCCCGATTCAGAATGTGATTTCAGAAAAGGTTGACAAAGTTTTCAAAATGGTTGAGATTGAGAAGTCTGAGATTTCAAAGTTTGTCGGTAAGAGTCATAGAGGTTCGTATAACAAACCTGGTTTCAAAAAGAAGAACATGAAGGCTGGTTTGGGTTATAAGAAGAAACAACATTGGAACAAAAATGAGAAGCCAAATTTTCAGGCAAAAATGAGTTTTGTTCAAGGAGGAAGTTTAGAAAAAGAAAAAGAACTCAAAATGAAACAGTCTAATGATGAACTTTTTGCTAAAAAGAAAAAGCAACAACCACAGGTCAAAGATGTGTCCATGAGAACATGTTTCAAATGTGATCAAAAAGGACATCTTGCACGCAAGTGTCCTAATCTAAAACTTGTGGATGTTGACAAAAAGAAGTTTGATGCTGAGAAACAAAAATCTGAGAATGTGAGACAAAAGTCAACCAGATTTGAATCAAAACAAACTTGGAGGTACAATACAAACAAGTTTGCTTCGAATCAAAATTGGAAATCAAACTCAAATAAGTTTGATTCAAGACAGATCTGGAATTCTCACACACCCAGATTCAGAACAACACAGAGTTGGAAAACCACAGTTGATATGACAAAACCTCAAGAGTTTTGGAAACCAAAAATTGTTGTTCAAAATCATAGTGTTCACAAAGATTCACATTTTTACAAACGTGGAACACCAAAAGGTCAAACATGGAGTGTTAAGAAACATGTTGATTTGGTAAAAGATGAGAAAGTTGAAGTTAAAATTGTGAAAGTTTTTGTGAAAAATGACAAAGAATTTCCAGCATTGAATGAAAATTATTGTGTTGAAATGCCTAAGGTTCAACAGACCTGGGCTAAATTGTTCAAGTAATTCAGTTAGCTGAATGTGCAGGTGCTCAACAATTCTGAAGATTGTGAGAATGGAGGTTGGAGCAGCCTGTCACAACGAGGAGAGGAGACTGCTAGATCCTGTGTTGGTTGAAACAGGAAGTTTATATGTTTTTTTGTAAATAAATAAAAAATATTTTCAAAAACCCTAAAAATTGAAAAATTTGAAAAATCAAAAATATGTTTGTTTTTTATTTTTGTCAAATATTAAAAAAAAAAAATACAAAAATATGTGTTGATTGAATACGCCGAAACCCTCACGGCTGAACAAACATGATTACTTTCATCAGATTGAAAAACGGTTTTCAAACTGTTAAGATCAGTGGGTTGTAAATCATGGGGGTATGTATATTTTCTGCAAATCAGAACACGATAAGCAGAAAATGGATGGCGAGACAAAGCTATCAGTGTTGGTTGTCAAATTTTCTTTATATGATTTTGCATTTTAGGGGGAGTAATGTTGTTAGAAAATACAAAAACATTTGAAAATTTGAAAAAGTCAAAAACATGATAAAATTCAAAATTGAGTTTTTGCGTAAAAAGAGGAAATGATAGTACATCAGTAGACAGTTACAGTATGCTAAAGAATTGGAAAGTTTAAATGTGTTAAACGATCTCACCGTGGATGTGTCGGTAGGTTTTTATACATTTAGTAAACTTTTTCGGGATATAAATCTAAATTCAAACACTTGCTTATTTTGTGGGGAACACTACTTGGATATATAGGTAACCCCTGAAATCTCGTTTGAAAGGTCTCTTAATCTGATATACTAGGTCTTTATACTCTATGATGTCTGGGGTATTATTCCGGGACTTCTGCTGAACGGTAGTTCTGACCTAGTCCCTGGCTAATACTTGCTGCAATGCTTGAAACACAGCATTAAACCCTCAGCATGCTGAAACAATAAAATTGATATATGCTGCTGTTGTAAGCAAAAAGATCCTCTAAAGGGGACATACCATAAAGTCGAAGCTGATATCTCTCTGTGTATACGGAAGTATCGATCTGAGATCCCTCGGCCCTCGCATACCTAATTTATATACAGATATCATTGTAGTATTCTCACCTGTAAGACTGATTATTGGGATTCTGGATACGGGAGTATATTCAAGAGGTGGGACACATGAATGGGTTTAAGTTCCTAAAATACCTAATTCGTATCCTGAATCAGTTGAACTTTGTGTGAAAATTTAAGTGGACAAGTATATCGACAATCTAAGTGAATTGTTTAATGCATAAAGTGAAATTAAGCTCAACGGTACTTGTGACTTGTCGGAAACTGATATGATCCTCTAACGTATACTCAAACAAAAATATTGTCTGTAAATATGTTTGTACATATTTCGTTACTGTTTTATATTTTTCAGAAAACACAAAAAGATTTTGATTTTTGCTTTATTTTCGACGACCGATATCTGATTGCTGAGTTTCAAAATCTAAGTAAGCTGATTGTGTTTCTGAAAGTAAAACAAGTTCATTAATTTGAAACTTGAATTAAAATCAAAAATTTCAAAAACAGTTTGTGATATCTCCAAGGTCATTAGCTTGAACTTGGATGATTAACTGTGAGGGAGTTGGATTCTTTAATATTGCTAAATCTATACAGTTTGTTGATAGGGGGAGTGGATTAGAGGATTTGATTGGAATTGCCAGGTTACGATTCCTGGATAGTCTAAAATGTTGTTCCTTATAAATGTTTGAGTGATTGCAGATGAGATTCCAGACTACGATCCCGGAAGTTGTGTCTAAGGGGGAGTCTGAAGATGAGCTCAAAGCAAGGGGGAGCTTGTATATGGAAAGCAAGGTGTCGATCCCAAAGCACGGAAGCTTAATGAAAGGGGGAGCCTGAAGCTGATAGAAGAAGAGATAGTTGGATGCTTACAATGTTACAATCTAAATGAGGATGCAGAATGATCAAGACTGAAGATGTGTCATATTGAAGAATAGTCACTGAAGACTGCGTCAATATCCGAGGGGGAGTCTGTTAGTGCACTACGTCTATTGACTTCGTCTTGTATCATGTAATAGGATAGGATTATCAGTGCACGAGGTTCGAGAAATTGAGAAAAGAGGTTTAAGTGAAGATTTCGCTTGAAACTGTTCAAGCGAAATCATCCACAATAGATTTCGCTTCAAGTTCAAGCGAAATCAACTACAACAGATTTCGCTTCAGGCCTTCAAGCGAAATCTTAACCTCTATATATAGGACACTTGTCATTTCACTTGGTACGCGACTTCCGAAAGTGTAACGAAGTGCTGCCGGTTTTCTGTCAGGTTGTAAACAGTGTTAAAAGCAATATAATTGACAGATTAAAGATTAACAAGCTGTGTTCATGTCTAGTTCTCTGATTCCGCCTTTGAACTGGACTTAAACTCTTCTGATCGACTCAATAGGGTCATACAACGATCCAACACCAGCTACCACCCAAGTCAATCGCACATGCACGAAGCATGTCTTCTAACGTTTGAATAGTACGCTCACTCTGACCGTCTGTCTGTGGATGGTAAGCCGTACTAAAGTTCAAACGTGTGCCCAAAGATTGTTGGAAGCTTTTCCAAAAATGTGATGTGTATCTAGTATCTCGGTCAGAGATAATAGACACAGGTATGCCATGTAAAGCTACAATCTTATCCACGTACTGTTGGGCTAACATATCGGAGCTGTAAGTCTCCTTGATGGGTAGGAAATGTGCTGATTTAGTCAGTCGGTCAACTATCACCCAGATGGTGTCATTTCCTTTCCTTGTCTTGGGTAACTTGGTGATAAAATCCATAGTTACCATTTCCCACTTCCAAGTAGGAAGTTCAGGCTGTTGTAACAAACCTGACGGTTTTTGATGTTCTGCCTTGACTTGCGCACACGTCAAGCATTTAGCTACATAGGTAGCTACAGACTTCTTCAAGCCTATCCACCAATAGTTTGCCCTTAGATCCTGGTACATTTTATCAGCTCCAGGATGAACAGAGTATTTAGAGCTGTGGGCTTCCTGGAGGATAACATCTCGGAGTCCTCCATAAATTGGAACCCATATCCTTCCATTCAATCTAAGAATTCCATCCTTACTAAGAGATAACTGCTCCTCAGTTACTCCTAGCTTTTCGTTAGGATAGTTAGCTTCCAACACAGCTTCCTTCTGTGCAGCTAACAATCTTTCTATCAAATTGTTCTTTATTTCCATGCGCTTGGCATTGATTCGGATGGGTTTCACCTTCTCCTTCCGACTCAAGGCATCGGCGACTACATTCGCCTTGCCGGGATGGTATCTTATTTCATAATCGTAATCATTCAGAGTTTCCATCCAACGGCGTTGCCTCATGTTCAAGTCCTTCTGATTGAACAGGTGTTGAAGGCTCTTGTGATCAGAATAGATCACACATTTGATTCCATATAAGTAGTGCCTCCACAGTTTTAGTGCGAATACAACGGCACCCAACTCCAAGTCATGGGTGGTGTAATTCTTTTCGTGCACCTTTAACTGGCGTGAAGCATAGGCAATGACTTTGCCTTTCTGCATAAGCACACATCCCATCCCGGTGTGTGATGCATCACGGTAAACTACAAACTCCTCTATTCCATCAGGCAATGTTAGTACTGGAGCATTGCTCAACTTTTGTTTCAGAATATCAAAGGATTCCTGCTGCTTAGGACCCCAGTCAAACTTAATCTTCTTACGTGTCAGCGAAGTCAGGGGTGCAGCAATCCTTGAGAAGTTTTCAATGAATCGCCTATAGTATCCTGCCAACCCTAGAAAGCTACGTATTTCTGTAGGCGTCTTTGGCTCGTGCCAATTCATGACAGCTTTCACTTTAGCGGGATCTACTTGGATACCACGCTCACTAACAACATGTCCAAGAAATTGGACTTCCCGAAGCCAGAATTCACACTTCGAGAACTTGGCATAGAGCTTTTCTTTATGAAGTAGTTCCAGAATGCAGTGAAGATGCTCTTCATGGTCAGCTTGGTTCTTTGAGTAAATGAGAATGTCGTCGATGAAGACGATGACGAATTTATCTAAGTGCGGCTTGCAAACGCGGTTCATGAGATCCATGAACGCGGCCGGTGCATTAGTGAGCCCGAAAGGCATCACTAGGAACTCGTAATGACTATAGCGAGTCCTGAATGCTGTTTTGTGCACATCTTCATCTCTAACCTTCAATTGATGGTAGCCTGACCTCAAGTCAATCTTTGAGAAGAAACTTGCCCCTTGTAGTTGATCGAACAGATCGTCGATTCTGGGCAAAGGATACCTATTCTTGACAGTAACCTTATTAAGCTCACGGTAGTCGATGCACAGTCGCATCGATCCATCCTTCTTCTTGACAAATAAAACTGGTGCTCCCCAAGGAGACGAACTAGGTTTGATGAAACCTTTGGCTAGTAAATCATCTAGCTGCGTCCTCAATTCCTTCATCTCTGTTGGTTCCAACCTATAAGGCGCCCTTGCAACTGGTGCTGATCCAGGAATAATGTCAATTCTGAATTCCACTTGCCTATCTGGTGGCAAACCAGGTAGTTCTTCAGGAAATACTTCGGGGTATTCAGAAATGACTGGGATATCTCCAATCTTGGGTTTCGGCTCATCAATAATCACCTGTGCCATGTAGATGACACAGCCCTTCTTCAAACACTTTGAGTCTTTGAGTATAGACATTTTCTCGGGCAGCCCATACTGGGTATCTCCCTGGATAGTAAGTGATTCACCAGACGAAGTCTTGATCCTCACTTGCTTCTTATTGCAAATAATCTGGGCCTGGTTATGAGATAACCAGTCCATACCCAAAACTATGTCGAATCCGGCTAGTTTTAAAGGAAGTAGGGACAAAGGAAAATAGTGATTCTTAATGGATATGAAACATCCATCTAATAAGGTTGAAGCGGTTTCTAAAGTGCCATCTGCTAGTTCCACCTCATACTTCACACTTAAAGTTCTAACAGGTAGTTTTAACAATTCACAAAACTTATTATCTACAAACGACTTATCAGCGCCTGAATCAAATAACACTCTCGCATAAACATCATTTACGAGAAAGGTACCTGTTATCACGTTGTCGTCCTTGACGGCTTCCTTAGCATCCATTCTGATGACCCTAGCATTGGTCTTCTTAGCCTCTTCCGGCTTCTTGGCATATTTTGGGCAATTGCTCCTAATGTGCCCTTTTTCATTGCAACCATAGCAGGTCGCATCCTTTATCTTCTTGCAATCCAAGGTTTTGTGTTCCCTGGATTTGCATAACCCACATGCAAAAGGTTTCGATTGTGATTGTGAGTTGGATTCAAACCTGCACTTCCCAAAGTGCTGTCTCTTGCAGGTTTTACATCTGGGTTTTTCACCCGACTGTTGACCATCCTTCTTAAAACCTGACCCCTTCTTTTGGTTATTGTTTCCCTTCTGCTTCTTGTCTGATCGTTGTGAGTTGTCATCCTCACGCTTCCTCTTTTCGGTATCATTTTTCCTTTGTGACCTCAGCCTGACAGCATCTGAGGTCAGAGATAACGATATGTCCGTTACTGACCGAAAAGTGGTTGGTCTGGAGGCCTTTACACTTGCTTTGATCTCCAGTTCCAAACCCCCGATAAAACGACCTATACGTTTAGGCTCCGGAGTTACCAAATAAGGGACCAACCTTGACAAAGTATTGAAAGTGGTAAGGTAGGCCTGACAGTCCAGGTTTTTCATGACCAGCGCCAGGAAATCAGATTCAATTCTCTCAACCTCATGTTGAGGGCATAAATTTTCTTTGATTAGTGCCATGAACTGTTCCCAGGTCATGTTGTATAACGGGACTTTCCCTGTGGCTTGGACCAAAGATCTCCACCAGGCTAAGGCTTCTCCTTTGAAAGACTGCGAGACAAACTTCACAATATCCCTATTATGGCAACCACTAATATCCACCACAGTATCCATTTCATCCATCCACGTCATGCAATCAACAACTCCTTTTTCCCCATTGAAGTCCCTGGGTTTGCACGACACGAAGTATTTATAGGTGCAACCCCTATTACGAGGTTCTTGGTTCTGTACGACTCTTTGGGATGGATTACTCCTTTGATTCGAGGAGTGGTGAGAATTACTGTTGTGGGCAGTGTGGGTCCTGGAGGGTGTTCTAGTGTGTGATGCAGATTGGGTTCTCGTATGGGTACCACTTGATCCATGGTGCTGTCTATCCATAGCTCTATTAACCGCATTATCTATCATAGCTTGTAACTCTGCACCTGCTACGTTTACACGGGCATTATCATTCACTATCCCTGGGTGACTGTTGACCTCGTTTGAGTCTGCCATGTATCTTGAACTGTAACATATCGACAATAACTTATTGGTGAGTTTATTATAGAATTGTCTTTTATGGCAATTTTTTTTTTAACCGTGGTAACATAGACCATATATGGTTAATTTATTACTCACATAAATTTAGGATTTCTAATATAATTTATCCTAATTATAAAACAATAACAGTTTTATTAGCACATAAGGCCTAGTCACAGGGACAATTTAGATTATAAGCTATGATTTCAGAGAATCAAAGTATGAAGGTTTGAACAAAGTTCATTACCCTTATCAGACAGGGTCACCGACTAATACTGTCTTTTGTCTCATATAAAAACGAGAAGGGCCCGTAGGCATTCCATTACCAATTGATGGTAAAAAGAATTTATCATATTTATTAATGATTTAACTCATGATTCAGAGATCATTAAGTTGGGTTTAGAATCTTTGAAAAATCCATATATAATAATAACACGTGTGTTTCTAACGAATCATATCTGCCAGGAGTGTTAACATGTTTTCAGATGTTAACAAGGATTTGAATCTTTTTAACGAGTTTTACCATCTGGGCCAGGTCTTAAAATGACATGCAGGCTAGGTTATACTTTTAAGATCCTTAACAAAAATAACATAGGCAGATAGATTTTTGAAAGGAATGATTCTGATTTATTTCTTTCATATATAATTTAATTATGTATAACATAGAAATGATGAAATTTATAAACTTACATTCCATTAAAACTAAAAGTAGTACATTTTGCCCTAAACGGGACTTTTCACAGAAACAGATGCCCACGCAGGAGCTATACATATAATACATGTCCTCACAGGGACGGTCTACAAAAGTAAATGTCCACGCAGGGACTACTAGAGACAAGTCCACGTAGGGACTAAGTACAAAGATAGATGTCCACGCAGGGACTACATACACACATAAATAAATGTCCACGTAGGGACTTGATTTAAACAAGGAAATACAATAATACATATTGGGATTTAACGATCCCGTTTCTTCTTTCCCTTCAGCAAATTTGCCAAACCACTCATAAATCCCTCATTCTTCTTACGTTCCTTCTGGAAGTCTCGCTCCACTTTGGCCAGTCTTCGACGGAGTTCCTCCTGCTCAGGAGGAGGAGCCCGTGGTGGCTGGTACTGTGGTGGCGGCTGAACAGGTACTTGATACCCCCGAGCTGGGTATCCCATTCCCCAAGGGGGTCCATATGGTCCCTCAGGATTATTATGGGCAAGGTAGCTTGATGCCACGTTGTAAGGATCATCAGCATAGTTATAGCCATGGTATGCTGGTGGTCCATATGGGTTGTAAGCTGCCGGAGCCGTATAAGCAGGGATTGGGTGGCCAAAACCCGGTGATGGCGGTACAATAGGTGCCGAATTCACCTCTGAAACTGGAACAGAAGGTCCACCCATCTGTGGGACTTCATATGTAGGCGGGTAATGGCTGCCGCTAGAGTGTTGAGGGGTGTTGAGACGGAAATCAACTTCTCGTGCTGAGATCCGTGCGCCAGTCCTCCTACGTCTTGGTGGCTCTGGAGGCTCTAGATGCACTGGCGGCGGTGGAGGCGGTGGCGTGACTGCCTCATAACGTGGATCCCCAGAGGGATCTTGCTGCTGCAGTGGCGGCTGCTGGTGAGGTGATGAGTGTTCAGATTGTGTATAGTACCACTCACACCGTTCGAACCGTGCCATGTGACTATCCAGACGCTGGTATGGTGTTCCGTGAAAAGACGAACCGTCTGAGATCACGAAAGGATGGTTCAAGGATCCGGTTGAAGCCTCGACGGGATCTGTGTCCTCGTCCATATCTTGATCACCAGAAAAGTGATCTTCCGGTCCTAGTGGGTTAAAGCCCACTTGTTCTGGTAGGTACTCTGCTGGGTTAAACTGACCCTGAAAAACAGGAGTAGGGTCGCCAAAGAAATGTTGCGGGTTGTGGGGTTCGTTCTCTGACTGAGGCCCATAAGAGTCATGATATGGAGGTGTTGAGGCGTGCGAAAAAGATCGTCTGGCAGACACTTCATATGTCCTCCATAGCTCCCTCGTTTCGTCATTCCTTGTAGAAGTAGAAGAAGTTCGTCGATATGAAGGCCCTGCCTCATGGTCGTTAGGGGCGCTAGCTGGCTCCTTTCCTCGACCACCTCGTCTAAATCTTGGCGGCATTATTGTACCTGTTAAAATACACAAGGTAATAACAAGGAAAAATAAAGGACAAAATTTAAATAAAAATTGAACAATTTGGATTATTCCTAAGTTCTTTGTCTAGACTCGAAGATTTAGGAATGTGCAATTGTGTAACTGAGATTAAACACAAAAGGCTAGTGTTTAATTCACTCAGAGTTGGCTCTGATACCAACCTGTCACACCCCGATTTCCACGTGTCACCGGTGGGCCCGGTAGGGGAGTATCGTGACGTGGTTGGCAACATAATAGTCAAACAACACAATATATAAATGCACAGCGGAAGCAAAGTATAGATTTAATTCAACCAAATGATATTGTAATATTAAGTATCACAAATAGTCGAATATAAATCCACAGGTAGATCAAATAAAAAGGAAACAAATGTTCAACAGTTTATGACATCCAAGCTGGCGAGACTTAATGTGGATGCTAGGAGACAAGCCAGCCTATTTCGCGTAGTACCTGCACTTAACCTTTTTAAGAAAAATACGTCAGTTTACACTGGTAAATACAATCAACCGACTCATTTTGAAAAGAGTTTAAGAAAATGCATTTAAGGCACAAGGCACAAACAATATTTTATAACTTGGGATAATTATTTAAATATAATACTTGTAGGGATTTACATGTTCCTTATGCGTTCAGTAGCCCGGATCGAGCCGGGTTAAAGATCAATAAACACACCACTTTATTTATGAGACACTGACAGGTGTACGCCTACACCTGAGTGCTAAGGTCGTGGCCATTTCGTAAAATGATGCCAGGGATATCCGGGACACGGTCATTAACCCCCCAAAGGCTTTAAGCAAACAAAACAATATTAAACGAGACGTCTCAATACTTTAATTATCATTTATTCAATCAAAGATTCAACGCCCCGACCAAGCGGTATTTTATATACCGTACCCCAAGCCCGTATAGGGAAAATAAGTTAAAAGTATTTACCTGAGTAAGTATAGTTCAAAATCAGCGAGTGCAAGTATCTTTTACTGGTTCTCCTAATCTGGAACGAAGGTTTATAATTACCTATTAGAATCCTAACGGGTCTTTAGTTAAGCTTACGCTTAGACCGGTTAGTTTTAAAGATACGGTTCGTACGCACGATTAAGCGAAGACCGGATAGAAGGTGATTTAGACCCGAAAAGTTTGAAGACTTGCTTAATATGGGTATATGATACACATTCTGGATTTTGAGATAAAACCGATAAGGTTTGACCCGTTTCGGCTAATTTATGTAAACTAGTTACATAAACCGAACCGAACGCGCATGAAGCGTAACGGGTATCCGTAAGAGTCCTAAACAGGTTTCCTAAGTTAACACGCCTTAAATAAGTTGTGATATCAGTAGGATATCACCCATGATGCCCAAAACGAGTTTAATCTCTTTATAAGCCCCGAAGGGGCATTTTGGTCATTTTAAAGATTATAAAAGGGTTTAATTAGACGCCTGTGATCCGGGTCTGAGTTGATCAGTAAAATAGCTTATTTTAACAGGTTATAACCTTTGGTAATAAGTCTTATATACTAAAATAGTTTTAAACCCTAACTATGCGTATAATACGCGTATAAAGCCGTTTTAAGCGACGTACGGGTTAAAATATGATTCTGAGTTTCCGGATCAGTTAAACAGGTTCAAAACACTCTATTTAATATTTAAAATCAGTAGCAATTGGATTGGTGTCAAAAGGATTTGTAAACCTCATTTTATGGCCGAAAAGGGTATATTCGGTATTAACCGAATTAAGACACTAATCCTAGCTTATGATCAGTTTAAAAATAATTAAAAATCTTCAAAAATCCCAAAATATTATATTACATCAGTGGGTAAAAGGTTTGGTGTCCAAAATTGGGTTTAGATAGGCTTTACGCTAATGACGCCGTTTAATTACTTAAAAGCATTCAAATTACGTCATTAAGCATAACTCCTTATTTAGACCTCCAACTGATGTGAAAATTTAGGTACAAGTCTCAAAATCAGTAACTAAGATTATGGTACTTTCACATTTCCAAAAATCTCGTTTTATGGTCATAAGGGCATTACGGTCAATATTTAGGCGTTTAACGGAAACATCGGACGATTAAGGATTCATGTGGTATAAACGCAGAGGGTTATACCAACATGTAACTAGGTCCTAATGGAACTTTAAGGCATGTCTAAACCTATCTAAACCAGGTCAGAACTGAGGTCAATGCAAAAGTCAAACTTTTGCGTCTTTCGGTTCCGAATCGGTCTTAAACAGAAAGTTGTCGAATCAAACAAGCGTAGACAAGTTTTTATACTTATTTTCAAGTTATATGACTGATAAAACAGATTTTACGCCTTTTATATTGCTAATTACGCGTTAATTCCAAAATACTAATTCTGTTGACTTTTTCGGACAACCATTGACTCGTTAAACGACCTAGTTAGGATTCGAATCAGTGAGTGCCCTTTTAGGGGTTTATTACCCACATGATTACCAACTTATAACAACTTTCGATTCGACAAAACTCTGGACCTATTGTGTTTTATCGTGAAGTCAAACCGTAGTTACGACGGTTTGATTTCTAGGCTATAAACTAAGCATAACTCAAACAAGAAGGATCAAAGGCACTTACATACGTCTAATGGATGATATGGAAAGCTTGGATCAGTTCTTGAGCTCTTGAAAATGTCCAGAAGTTGAAATGTGCATGTATGTGGAATATGTGACTTTTTATAACAACTTAGATCATTCTAATTTGATGCCACAAGAGTCTAGGATGATTATCAGATGTCAACATGTGTCCCTATAGGCTAAATACCATTTTAGGCAGCCCATAGTATCATAACAAGTCACTTTGAGTCGGTTAAGAGGCTGAAAACAGGCACCTGTGATGTTTCTGCATCTGTAGGTCGGACGCGGCCCGCCTCACGTATAAGCAAAACTTACGCGGGCCGCATGGAGGTTGATTTCAGGTTTTTAACTTTTATTCTTTGCACTTTTGGCCCTTAGTCCCCCGAAAGGTCGTTTTCACCACCCTACTTGCATTATGAAGCTTTGTTATTTAACATATGGGGCTTTAAGACTTATACCCACTTTGTTAAGTCCTCGGGTAACTTTGTGATCACCCGAAAAGCCCTAATTTCAAAGTTGACGATTCTAACCCTCACACACGAATTTTATCACAACTTTCTCATACGGTAACGAAACTTGGTGAAATTTTTATGGTACATTCTAGTGAGCATATTTAAGCGTTACAAGGCTTCGGGTTTGCTAAAAGGTCACTCAGAGGTATAACTTAAACATGTTGACACATTTAACCCCTGTAGTTTGTAATCTCTCACTTTCTTTCACAATTCGCTTCGTATGATCCATGATCCATTCGTTTAAGGTTATAAACATTATGTAGGGTTATTGTAAAGTATATTTATTGTTGACACTTTGAACCCTTATATTTACACAGTTTCACTGGTTGTCAACTTTAGTCCTTCAAGAACATTCTTTCACACGTTCAAACCTATGACACGTGTCAACACATTATAGGACGTAAATTTTCGGGGTGTTACATTGCTTAAAGGGAAACGATATCTCACTCTCTTGTGGGCTTATACTTGTGGCGTGTCTGTTAATCTTGACTCGGTTTCTACATCGGGCCCTGAACGTATAACGAACATGTAAATCTGTATACAAGGTTATAAATATAATTGTTCCAAGTATAAAAGATTAATTTTTCCTCTGTGCATTTTAATCAAAGTGTCAATATATTTTGTGCCATGTGCATCCAAACAAATTTTCAATCATTTTTCAAAATGAGTCGGTTGAGTGTATTTACAAGTGAAAACTGACGTATTTTCCAAAAGGGCTAAGTGACAGGTACTGAACGTAATTGGCTGGGAGCTCAGGGCGGTCCTAAGGAATCTTGCAAGTTCTAGGCGCCTAAAGTCTGTTGAACAAATGATATGTTTTAAGATCTGCCTGTGGATCCTTTACTTTCCGTTGTAATACTGGATAGTACTTTATATTCGGAAATGTAATAATATTTATCTTTTGCTTCCGCTGTGCATTTATATAATTGTGTTGTTTGACTATTATGTTGCCAACCACGTCACGATACTCCCCCACCGGGCCCACCGGTGACACGTGGAAAGTCGGGGTGTGACAGGTTGGTATCAGAGCCAACACTGAGTGAATTAAACACTAGCCTTTTGTGTTTAATCTCAGTTACACAATTGCACATATCTAAACTTCTGAGTCTAGACTTAACATAGGATTATTATCAAATCCTAATATGGAAATTTTGCTTCCAAATTTTTATTGGATACGTCGCCAAGCGAAGAAGCTGTAATAAAAAAATTATCCACGTCGGGAGCCTTGAAATGCTGAGCTTCGTACCGCGACCAGGAGGAGACATTCAACCCAGGGAGAAAGCATTCAGGAATTGAATAAAGAAGAAACTCCTTTGCTGAAGATCGTTTCCTTATTAGTCCTTATAAGGACATAAATATCATTCAGTCCCTCCGAGGACGACATTATTCTTTTGAAGTCCCATATAGGGCAACCCTATACTTGTTTAAATTTTAAAGGAACGATTAAGTTTAAAATATCATTCCTATATTATAAGATCTACCATTATAATAAAATGGAAAATCTAAAAAGGACAAGACCTAGCCACGGGTCATATTAAGACCGGCCAAGATGGCAGTTCCTCAATTTAGATTTTGATCCTTAATAACATTCCTTTTGCAAGATCTACCATTATAATAAAAGGGCAAAAATCTAAAAGGACAAGACCTAGCTTCGGGTCATATTAAGACCGCCCAAGATGGCAGTTCCTCAATGTAGATTCAGATCCCTATTAACAGTTCAATTTAGAAATTTTTCTGCGTTAAATATTAATAAGAATCTTAAAGGTGAAACCTAGCCTTCGGGCCATTTTAAGGCCGGGCCATGATGGTAAGACCTGTTTAAAAGATTCGAATCCCTGTTAACATCTGTAAATATGTTAACACTCCTGACAGATGTGATTCGTTAGAAATCACACACGTAATTCAGGATTCTTCAAAAGATTCCTAACCCAGTTTAATGATCTCTAAATCCTGGGTTTACATCATCAATTAAAATGATCATATTTTAACCATACTTGGTAATAAAATGCCTACGAGCCTTGCTCATTTCTACATGAGCCAAAATACAGTGGTAGCTATGACTCCCTGTCAGAAAAAGGTAATGAACTAGGTTCAAACCTCAAGGCTTTGATTCTCTGAAATCATAGCTTATAATTTAAAAGTGTCCATGTGACTAGGCTTTGTGCCACCTTAATATCCGTAATGTTTTATAACTAGGATGAATTATAATGCCTCGATTCTCTGAAATCATGGCTTATAAACTAAACTTGTCTACGTGACTAGGCCTTCTGTGCTATTATTAACTTATAATTTAGGATTTTGATAAAGATCCTAAACAACTATATATTTAACAGGTTAACTAAAATGTGTATTAAAAACATAGTTAATAAATTGTTTAAAACGATGAAACTGTATAAACTTCCGTATAAACCTTGCCTTATTTTCTTGTGTAGCAATTAAAACTACATGGCTAGGTCGGAAGAATTGAATAGTCACCCTCTGGAAAACCGCGATGATGAAAGGATTAATATAACCAGAGGAGAACTTCGTACATTGATTGACTCAGCTGTATCTAAAGCTGTGAAGGAGCAATTCCAGGAGTATAGTGAGACAAATAGTAAAGCCTCATCTGTACCCCACCCTAAATCCATCCCTAAAACTCATTCAGAGCCTGATAACAAGCCGCCCTCAAAGAAAGATGAGTTAAAGAAAGATGAGTTAAAGAAAGATGACGATCGACATTCATCTAATGAACACAGTGTTCCATCCAAGAGGATAGTGTTCGATAATGAACCGCAGACCAAGTCCTGTACCTACAAATACTTTGTTTCCTGCAAACCCCGGGACTTCACTGGGGATAAAGGGGCAGTTGATTGTATGGTTTGGTTGGATGAAATGAACACAGTTGTCGATATCAGCGGTTGTGCTGAGAGGGATGTAGTGAAGTTTGTATCCCAATCATTCAAGGGAGAGGCGCTAGCGTGGTGGAAGGCTCTCATTCAAGCTGCTGGGAAGATCCCACTTTACAACATGTCATGGGAACAGTTTGTTGCTCTCATTATGGAGAACTACTGCCCCCAACACGAGGTCGAAAGAATCGAATCAGATTTCTTATCATTGGTGATGACAAACTTAGATTGTCAAGCATACCTCACCCGTTTCAATACCTTGTCAAGACTGGTTCCTTACCTAGTAACACCAGAACCCAAGAGAATTGCTCGTTTCATTGGGGGTTTAGCCCCAGAAATCAAAGCCAGTGTTAAGGCTTCAAGACCTACTACATTCAGGTCAACGGCAGATATGTCGCTATCTTTCACACTCGATGTGGTTAGAAACAAGGCTGCCAAAGTCTCGGAAGATGGAAAGCGTAAAAGGGAGGATGAGAATTCCCATCGCTCCGACAGGAAAAGGAACTCTGAAGATAAGAAGAGTTCCGGGTTTAAGAGAGACAGCCAGCAGTCGGGAGAGAAGACCAGGTGCGAAACCTGTAAGAAATACCATCTTGGGAAATGCAGATTGGAGTCTCAGCCTCTACCGTGTGGAATTTGCAAATCTAGGGAACATAAAACCCTGGATTGCAAGAAGTTGAAAGATGCAACCTGTTATGGTTGCAACGAGAAGGGGCATATCAAGACCAACTGCCCTAGGAACCAGAAGAAGCCCGAGTAGGCCAAGAGAACAAACGCACGAGTTGTCAGGATGAACGCCCAAGAGATGGGGCAGAATAATAATAATATAATATGTACCTTTCCTTATCAAGCAGTTTATGTAGAAACTTATTTGATACTGGCACATATAAATATATTATGAATGATAAAGGTTGAGAACTGTTGTCTCCACCTGATTAAGACTCCGGTCATTTAATGCACGGTAGAAAGTGACCGATGTTACGTTAGAAAATGCTCCAACAAATCCTATATTGATATTTAATATCTATTAGAAATCACTCTTTTCTAATACCCTTATAGCAAACTTTTGGTTGCATACTTAAGGACTCAATATAGTGATAAAAATCGATTGGTTGCCTTAAAAATCAAGCCCATATTGTGAGTGATAAGAAGCAATTAATTATCAAGACTCCTTATGAGACAACCCTCGTAATTACACGTATCCGTACGATTAATTAATATTAAACATAAAAAAATGGTGGAACTGGCCGTCCCCGGAATCGAACCTGGGTCTAGGCCGGCCGCACCCTTTCGCGCGCCTAGCCAACTGAGCTAGGTGCCTAGTTTGTGAAAATTTCCATTCTAATTAAATATAAGCACTTGTACAATAAACTTCCTTATCATATATCAATAATAATTTCTGCTAAGTGTCCTATTTTTAATACAGGCAATAATAAATCTTCATGAACCATAAACTTAGCAAAATTTTTATTATCATCCACAAGGTATAACTACCAAGGAGACCATAGTAACCGATTCTTATAGATCGGCAATGGATCCTTCCGAAAATCTAAGAGCACTCTTTCTTTGCATAGAGTACGACAACATATGTTATTTTAATTATTTTTCTCATTGTTTTATCGCCTGCGAATGCCAAACTATGTTGATAAAAGGGCCATATGAGGATTGGCGTATCCTAGTGAGTCCCATAGATTACTTCCATGCCTGATCAGTATGGAGGTTTAATACATGGAACCCCTGAGATATCCCAATGGTCATATTGTACTAATGTCGACTAGTAGCATTCAAAGGAGATATCTGGAATAGAATTATCCAAATAAATATTCCTTGGTAACGGAATATGTGGACTCATAACATAAATGTGTCACTCCTTTGACACAAGCGATGATGGATGAACTGGAGCCTGAGATATGGAAACTCTCTGTAGTCTCCTCGTATCTTAACTATCTTCTCCTAAGATTACCCTGTTTACCATGAGGGACAGGTAGGATTAAGATTTATATCTCATTTAAAGGCTGCATTATTATGAAATCCCCAAGACAACTAGTACCATATTGGCAGAATCAAAAACCCTGGTTAAGTAAGTATTAAAGATATAGATTCATAAAGCCAAACTCAATACCCTGAGAATTCGGTATAGTAAATTATGAAAGACGGTTCATTTTGCTAAAGCATTGTTTACCGCAACCCTAATTAGGCAACGATTAAGAATTTGCCATCAGCTGCCCAGAATAGTCGAATTGTTCGACTAACGGCAAGGATTAGCTATTCCTTAAGAATTGTTAAACAGTGGTTGAAATAACCATCTCACCTTAAGATAAGCTTTTCTATAAAAGTTGATAAATAAGTATCAAGGCTGCCCCTTTGGAGACCTTGTATAAATGGAATATTAAACAATCTATTGATTAGGACAATAGATTGGTAAGTCCAATTATCTGGATCTGAAAGTTGCATTGGAAACAACGAACAAGATCATACAAATTCCTAACCATCTGTAAGTTGCCATTATTAGGCAGAGAATACTTCCTTTATTTCAGTAAATCTCGGGCCGAGATTTATTTTAAGGGGGTGAGGATGTAACACCTCGAAAATTCACGTCCTATAATGTGTTGACACGTGTCATATGTTTGAACGTGTGAAATAATGTTCTAGAAGGACTAAAGTTGAGAATCATGGAAAGTATGTAAATATACGAGTTCTAAATGTCAACAGTGAATAAATGTATTGCACATTAGCCCTACATGATGCACATACCTTCAAACGAATAAATCATAGATCATACGAAGCTAAAAGTGAGAGGTTACAAACTTCAGGGGTTAAATGTGTCAACATGTTTAAGTTATACCTCTGAGTGACCTTTTAGCAAACCCAAAGCTTTGTAACGGTTAATTATGCTCACTAGAATGCACGATTAAAATTTCATAAAGTTTCGTTATCGTATGAGAAAGTTATGATCAAATTCGTGTACGAGGGGTTAAAGCGTCAACAGTGAAAGTTATGACTCTTCGGGATAACCGGAAGTGTCCAGGGACTTGGCAAAGTGAGTATAAGTCATAAAGCCCTTATATATAAATAATAAGGGGTCAAAATGCAAGAATTAAGCTTAGTTGACCTTTCGGAGTACCAAGAGCCAGGGATGCAAACTGAAAAATGGAAGAATAGCCCCTGAGAAGAGGTAGCGCACCGCTACCACAAACATGTAACGGTGCGCTACCATACTGCCAGCGACCAGAAACAGGCTGTTGCCTGTTATGCGCGATTTTCACCCACTTAGCCGGTTTTTCTCACTTGTGGACGACCCCTAGACATCCCTAGGCACTAGTAACAAGTGTTAATCAGTTGTGGATGGATGTTAGACCTTGTTGTCAACACTTTGTGGTGTTTGAACTTACTATATAAAGGCCTTCAAGTTCCAAACATTCCTCACAACTTCTCCTGCACTCTTGGATCATTTCTGGAGCTCAAGCTTGCTTCCAAGTGATCATACCTCGTGCATAGGACTTCAGTAAGTGTTCTAATCTTTCTCTAATTTCTTTTAGCTTAGTTAATTAGCTAAAAGTCAAACCGTCGTAATTACGGTTTGACTTCGAGATTAGTCTATAATGGCTCAGTCATATCTCGAATTAAAAGTAGTTATAGGTTGGTATTTATGTGGGTAATAAAACCCCAAAAGGGTTTCCCCTGATCACCATCCTAACCAGGTTAAATGTCGGGTCAAACTTTTAATTAAAAAGTCAACATAATGCTTAAAAGGTCATTTATGCATAATTAGCTATCTAGAACATATACAACCTGTTGGAACATTGTTATAACTTAGTAATAAGTGTAAGAACATGTCCAAACATGTTCAACCCGACTATTTCCTGTTTAGACCCGGTTCGGAACCGAAAGTCACATAGTTTGACTTTCACTTTGACTTTCAGTTCTGACCCGTTTAGGCATATTTTAGAAATACCTTAGAGCTTCATTTGGACCAGGTTACATGCTAGTATAACCCTCTATGATTATACACCTCGGTTCATTAGTTATCCGATTAATACGCATGATTCCGTTAATTACTCATATGTTGACCATTATGCCCTTATTGCCTTAAAACGTGATTTTTGGAAATGTAAAAGTGTAGAAACCTTAGTTACTGATATATAAACTTGTATGAAAAGTTTGACATCAGTTTGACTTGTAGATTAAGAGTTATGCTCAATGTCGCAAAATTAATGCTTTATGTTAATAAAACGGCGTAACTAGCGTATAGCCTAGTTAAGCCTACTTTTTGGTATCAAACTTAATACCCAATGATGTAATATATTATTTTGGGATTTTAAAAGATTTTTAATTAATTTTAGGCTGAGCATAACTAGTAGTCGTAGGCTTAATCCGGTAATTGTCGGTTTTGCCCTTACGGGCCATAAAATGAGTTTTACTTATCAAAACGACTCCAAACCTTTTTCTACTGATCACATATGTTAAATAAATTATTTTAAGCCTTCTGGAAACATAAAAATATCAGATTTAAGTATCAAACCCGGAATTGGCCTTTAATCGCCTTATTTAGCGTTTTTAACGCATAGTATGTCTTAAAATCATATTGAACATACCCGGGTTGATACCTACTGATATATGAGGCAAATTATGATATTTTAACAGTAAGCAAAGGTTGATTAACTCAGACTTCGTTTTTGAGCTTTTCGGCTTATGTGAAATTACCAAAATACCCCTACGGGGCATAGTTTGGTTAAAGATGATAAATTTCACATATACGCTTTAGCCTACTGTTATAACTCATCAAATTAAGTATGTTTGCTGTTTACATCAGACCTGTAACTCAGTTAAACATTTAAACTCTTTTACAACCTTTAAAATGACCAAACTACCCCTACGGGGCATAGTTTGTGTTTAAATTCGTTTCGGGCATAATGAAAGACATCTTACTGATGTCACAACATATTTGAGGCATAATTAACTTAGGAAACCTGTAGATGGCTCAAATGAATACCCGTCACGCTTATTACGCGTACGGTTCGGTTTATGTAACAAGTTTACATAAATTAGCCGAATTGGGTCAAACCCTATCGGCTTTATCTCAAAGTCCAGAATTTGTATGAATTACCCATATAAGACAAGTCTCTGAACATGTCGGGTTTAAATCACATTCTATTCCGGTCTTCACTAAATCGTGCGTTTGAACCGTATATTTCCTTAAGACTAACCGGTCTAAGCTTAGGCTTAACTAAAGACCCGTTAGCATTCTAATTAATTATTTATACCATCATTCCAGACTAGAGCACTTCCGGTAAATTGTACCTACGCTTACTTAAGTGACTACGGCTGAGTTATTAGATTCTTGCTATTTAAGACAGGAGCTAGCTCAGGTAAATACTCTTAACTTATTTTCCCTATACGGGCTTGGAATACGGTATAATGATACCGCTTGGTCGGGTATTGAATGTTTAATCGAATTGTGATTAAATTATTGTGGTAACCCGGTTTAATCTGTATTGTTTGAAATAAAAGCCTTTAGGGGTTAATGACCATGTCCCGGATATCCTTGACATCATTGTGTTATAAAATGGCCACGCCTTAAGCACGGAGTGTAGGCATACACTGAAAGTTGCTTAAAGGGAAACGGTATCTCACTCTCTTGTGGGCTTATACTTGTGGCGTGTCTGTTAATCTTGACTCGGTTTCTACATCGGGCCCTGAACGTATAACGAACATGTAAATCTGTATACAAGGTTATAAATATAATTGTTCCAAGTATAAAAGATTAATTTTGCCTCTGTGCATTTTAATCAAAGTGTCAATATATTTTGTGCCATGTGCATCCAAACAAATTTTCAATCATTTTTCAAAATGAGTCGGTTGAGTGTATTTACCAGTGAAAACTGACGTATTTTCCAAAAGGGCTAAGTGACAGGTACTGAACGTAATTGGCTGGGAGCTCAGGGCGGTCCTAAGGAATCTTGCAAGTTCTAGGCGCCTAAAGTCTGTTGAACAAATGATATGTTTTAAGATCTGCCTGTGGATCCTTTACTTTCCGTTGTAATACTGGATAGTACTTTATATTCGGAAATGTAATAATATTTATCTTTTGCTTCCGCTGTGCATTTATATAATTGTGTTGTTTGACTATTATGTTGCCAACCACGTCACGATACTCCCCCACCGGGCCCACCGGTGACACGTGGAAAGTCGGGGTGTGACAGGGGCGTGGTCAACTAAAAAGACAAAACTGCATTAAATGAAGAAAGAGAAGGATGTGGACACGGGGCCGTGCCTGAGCTTCTGTTCAGCCTATAAATAGAAGTGCTTGGCTCAAGCTCAAACCATCCCTTGGCACACCACCTCTCTCACACTTCACCCACCACCCACCACCACCATAACACCATCATCCACCACCATCATCCATTGTCCATCGTAGAGTGTGTGAGTCGTCTCGGGATCCAAGATTGATCGTAAGAGTTCTTGACAATCAAGACCATGTTTGCCTAAGTCTCTTACATCACTTGGTGAAGACAAAGTGTCTAGTGTAATACTTTTTATTTCTAATCTTTTCGCACTTTTTACTTGGTTTTGTATTAATGACTTTAATAACTAGTTGCTTATGTTGAAGGTGATCTTTCCTTATCGTTTGTCCGTGGTGTCTTGGCATTATTTTACTGTCTATATAAAATAAAAGATTTTCACCATTCATATCTCCACGGTCTATATGGAGGTATGTTGGTTACCTGGTCGGGGGTTAAGGGAACGGTTTGGTAAAGGTCTTGCCATTGTTCAGCGTTTAGAGGTCCTGCAATGGACCTGGGTCAAATTTAGTAGGACCTCCTTCAATACTTAACGGTATTGGATGGCGGGGGTCCAAACTCTTTGATCCCCTCATAAGTTAACTACTATTAATACTATAACCCGGCTATTTAGGACTGTATCCCTGCTGACTCAGACTACTTAGTCGAGGGTAACGTCACCTCCAAAAGAGGGGCCTACCATAATTTGCATTAATAACTTAATTAATTATCTTCCAATAATCCACCCTTTTAGGATTGTATCCTTGCTGACTCAAACTACTGGGGTGAGGGTAACGTCACCTTCAAAAGAGGGGCCTACTACAATAACTAAGATAATCTCTTAAAATAGTGCAAAAGTGCGGAAATAATCAAAGGTTACACTAGATACAAGTCGGAACCAAGTGATTCATCTTGTCTATCTGTTTTTATTTTTATTTTTATTTTTCAGCATTTTAGTTAGTTTTTATTTTTCTTAGTTTAAAACATTTTTCTGAACTTTTTTGATTTGATTAGACGTTGAGGATAAACCGGTACTAAAAGCTCTTGTGTCCTTGGACGACCTCGGTATCTTACCAACACTATACTACGCTCACGATGGGTGCACTTGCCCATATGTGTGTCTAGTGTTAGTAAATATCGTGTTTTATAAATTTAAAACTTGACTAAAAAAGTGTTAAAGGAGCTTAAAATATTCACCTAATATATATAACACTAGAATACGCATCAATAAACCCATAAATGCAGAAGAATTTCACATTTGCGATTAATAAACGAAGTTTCTACTAATTGCAATTACTATTAGCAAAAAGAAGCATGATATCATCTATATATAAAACACAAACTGCTAATAACATTGTTTTATCAAGTTAGCCATACACATCAACAAAACATCAACTTAATAAGTTCAAAGAAAAAACCATGCAATGTTAGGATCTGAGTTTCTTAGATTGTGTTTTGTTTAATTGAAATGAAAATGAAACAGAGACTAATTTCAGCGAAAATAATGAAATAAACTTTGAGACCACAATTAATGGAAGAAAAGTTTAAGCACACATGTTTAACATAGAATCGAATGATTGTATTTGATTACAATAAACAATACTATTGCATGCATGCACAAATCTCCCCCTCAGCCCGAGCTCACTAATTGTTCGTACTAAATGACTTAGAAGGAAAGAGCTCACAGAACAGTACAGAGTACTGTTCTATTTATAGTACAACTCAACCACTGAGCATCTTCGGCTGACGTCACCATGAAAGTGACATCTAACCGCCTAACAAACTACAACCACTGACCTATACAACCACTGATTACAAACTACTGATTACATAAACAAAGCATAAGTAAAACACTGATTCTTCATTCCATTGTTGTAGCTTCAGAAGTACTTGAGTCACATCAGTAGATTGAGCTTCAGTACTTTAACTTCATCAGTCTTTAGATCAGCAGCAGTTGTAATGGGCAGTACTTTGGAGTCTATCAGTTGTTAGGCCCACTGTCAAGGGGAAAGACTTGTACAAACGCTGCTTATGAGGGATCCACTGTTCTGAACCAGTTTTGGCTTTATCAACTGTTCCTTTGTAGGGTTCAATCCCAACAATCTCCCCCTGGAATAGATGATGCCAAAACACTTAATTATTGAAGATCTTTATTTCCTCATCAATAATTCCCTAACTTGCCCTTTGAATTGTAATTCAAAGTTCATGGAATCTTCATCATCTTCATCCCTACACAGTTGAAGCTCAAGGAGATCTTGTAAATCTTCTACACTCAGGCCTAGTGCATTCTCTCTTGATAAGTGCTTAACTTCTCCACTGGACTTGAACAAAGTCAATACGTGGGTCTTTTGATCAGACTTCCACTTTAGTATTTTTGAGTTCAGTGGGTTTCTTGGGAGAGGTTTTATTTTTTATGAGTTTGGTGATGGAGGCCTGCTCAGAACTCTTTTGTCAATTTCCTGTAACTTTTGTTAGTTAGGATCCTTTTCTATCATTCTTTTAAGGGCCTCTTTCATGTAAACAGCTTCACTTGCTACATCTTCAGCATCAGTCTGTTTTTGCTTCTTCCTTTGATTCATAACAATGAGGGAAGTGTCAGATGATGTAAACAATGTTTTCAAAGTGAGGGCCTGCTGCTGAGTTTCATCAATCTTCTTGGTTCTATATGCTGGTTTTTTTGGAAGTTTAGGATATGTTTCTCTTAATCTTTCCAGCTTTTCGTATGCCCTGTCAACATATTGCCTTGACCATTTTGCTATGGCTTTGGCTCCACCAAATTTTACTGCAACCAACTCTTGCTTCTTTCTTTTGTATTCTAAGGTAAGATCAGCAATTGCCTGTTTGTATTTGCTCTATTTTGATGCAGATCTTTTCATACCTGAATCCTTCTTTATCCTTTCAATTCTGTTTGCTTCACTTTTCAAAGCAATGAGTGGCCAGTCTTTAAACTGCTCAACCTTGGCTGGGTAGAATTTTTCTCTCATGATCAGCTCTAGGAGGTCTTTTCTCAACTCCTTTTGTAGGTCAGCATCAGGTGGCAAATTTGACATCTCTTTACTTAAGTCTCTTGCATAATCTTCCAACTGTTTGACTTTAGTAAGTAATAACTGCATTCGACCTGAGATGCTTTTATCACTTTCCCCTTGACCCTCATATTTGGCCTGTAATTCAGCTTGTCTTGTTTTGAGTTTTAAATACTCATCCAAGTTCTTTGGGTCTCTAAAACCAACAAGAGAGGGGAATTTTCTTTTTGAAGGGTCATCCACTGCGTAGAATTGTTTCATTTCATTCTTTATTACATGCAATTCTAGTGGATAACTGGCTGCTACTGGTATAACATCTGCAGGGTCATATCCTTCAAGTGTTTTTGGATCTTTGATTGGGTTGGCTAAAGTTGGAGGAATGAATGGTTGAGGTTTGATTACATTGTAAGGTGTGGATGATATTGGAACAAGTGTTGGTATGTCATCATCATGCACCTGAAACTTTCTTTTTCTTGTAAACACCTTTTTGGGAGAAGGTGTTTTTGTTTGAGGTTTTGGAACATAAAGGATTATGGCTTGGGAAGGAGTGTTTGAAGTGATAGGTGACTGACAAACAGCTGTTGAAACAACTGGTGTCTCAACCAATGTTGTCACTACAACTGTTGAAGTGTCAACTGTTGTCTTTTGCTTTTTGACAGGTGGTGTTTGTAATGAGATGTAGTTTGTGGTGTAGCAGTGGTTTGAGTGGTGGTTGGTAAAGTGGCAAGAGCATTGGTTGAAACAACATCTTTTGAAACCACTGATGTATCAACAGCTGTTGATATAACAGGTGTCTCAACATCTGTTGGTTTAGAGGTCTGAGGTGTAGAACTTTTGGGGATTTTAGGAGTAGGTTTAGTGGTTTTGGAAGGTGTGGTTTTGGGTTGGCTGACCATTTTGGTAGTCTTTCTTCTGTTTGAAGTACACTGTTCTTCCTTAGCCATCAAAACTTTATTCTCCTTTTCAAATCTTTTGGCACCCTTTATTTCCATTCTCTCTTTTCTATCTGCTTTTTGTTCAGCAAATAGGTTGAGAGACACATCAACCTTCTTTGTACCATCTGGCCTTGGAATTTCAACAACAGGTTTGGCCTTAGGATCTGGTGGTAGATGCAGACCTTCCTTTCCTTTCTCCCCCTTTTTGGCATCTTCAGGGTTTTCTACATAGACAATTGTCGGAGGAGAAGTACCAGTGGTTTGAAGCAAATGAGCTTTGATGGCTTTGATGTCAGCTTGAGTATCCTTATATCTTGCTTCCAGCACATTTCTAAACATTTGTAGCTGAATTTCATGTTGTTGGTCAGCATATTGCCTTTGTTGATGAAGCATAGGTTGAAACAGTTGCCATAGCTCATTGGTGGTAGGAGCAGATGATGGAGCAGTGGATGGAGCCTTTCGAGATTGTAACAACTGTTGCAGCATATTTTTGATATTTGCCACAGATGTTTCAATTTTGTCAACTATCTCCGTCAATTCTCTGTATTTTAAACCATCACCCAATTTAATGGGATCATATGATTTCCCACTAGTAGTGGTTGTATCAGCAGTTGGACCAGGATAAGTAACCCATGGATCATCCACTGATGCCCCTTTTTCTTGGTACTGGGGACTTCCCTCTACATTAGCTATCTTATTTAACACACCAGTGGGTAAATGAAACACACCAGTGGATAATTTGACAGCATCAGCAGTGGTTGCCTTCAAGGGAGGCGTACTGATGAAACTACTATCCATGTGTAAATCAGTGGATTTAACACCTGTAGTAGCTGTTCCACTTGAACTACCATCAAGAGTTACATGTAACTCATGGGGTGTAACCTCCTCAACTGTTGATGGGTTAGCAAAGATAGAGGAATCAGACTCAGTCACTTGTTGGAGTATATTCTCAGTGATAGGTTGTTGAGAAGAACTGATTTTTGTCTGTTCTATATCCAAGGCATTCAACAGAGGTAAAAAGGATGGTGGAATTTGTGAAGTGAGGATGGGTGTTGAAAGAGTATTTGCCCCGAGAATAGGGTTGTGGAAGATGGATTCAAGTGGATCCAGAGCTTCATAATGTGGTGTCCCTGTGTATACAACCTGATCCTTTTAGGAGGATGCAGGAGGAGTTTCAGGCTCAGGTTGAGATCTTTCTACCATCTGCTGTGAGGAAGTAGCAGCAGTGGTTGTAGGTGACTTTTGTGTTGTCACATGAATAACCTCTGTGTTGGATCGTGTACGTGACCCTGAAAGTCAGTTAAGGTAGTTCAACATCATGTGTAAAGGCGGAATCAATGCACATAAAGTCAAAACAGCTCTAATCCTTTTAATTCTTCTTTTCTGATTAATATACGTGCTTTTACAACAAGTTCTGATGAAAATCCGGCAGCACTTCGTGATTCACACTATGATCTCCTACTGTTCCATTTGAAATGTGACAGACACACACCTATATATAGACTTGACCCTTCCGTTTGAACTTTACATATCCTGGTTCAAACGACAGACTTCAAACGGAACCCTATCTCAAACAATCAACTCAAACGGAACCCTATTGTTTCAAACGGAACCCTCTTTCAAACAACGGTTTCAAACGGAACCATTCATTTCAAACGGAACCCTTATAATCACTCTCTAAAATCAAAACTAAAACCCTAATTTGACATTTAAGATCCAATCTTGACTTTATTGAAATAAGACTTGATGAAGATGCAGTCAACAGACATTCTTGTGCATCAACAGACTCCCCCTTGGATGCTGACGTAGTCTTCAGATCCTGAGTCTTCAGTCTTAGTCTTTTCTCTAACTCTGTCTTTTCATCATAAGCACTCTATCTTCACACTCCCATATACTGTTGATCCAGACTCCCCCTTTCACAGACTCCCCCTCTCGATATGTTGAATCTGAGATATCTGGTTCAAGCTTTGACAATTTGCTTCCATTGGGAATAATGAAGACCAAATCTGTTACTCAACCAACAAACATTACAATTCTATCTTTTCAATCACAAAAACACAAACTCAATCAGTTTTAGAAATCCACTCAAGTATTCAGGTCCAAGTTAATGACCCTGATTACTTGATTAATCTACCAAGTCCAAATTAATGACCTTGGTTGATCTTTTGACGAAACAATACTGACTTTAAAACAACAATTTCAAACATTTTCTGAAAATAACAAGTATCAAGTTAATGAACTTGTTTTTATCATTTCAAACAATTCAAACTTCTTCAAAGTAAGCTCTCCTCATTCTTCAGTCCAGAATCTCCTGCATCTGCTTCAAACATCTGAGAATCCAACAATCAACTCTCCACTTTGGTTTGTCGGAAAATAAAGCAGAAATAAAATCTTTTTGGATTTTATCAAAGTGTTCTAAACTAAGAAATGAAATACAGAAAACTTAAAATTTCAGAAAGTAAACAAAGTAAACTATTTACAAACATATTTTTGGCGAGCGTGTCAGGGAATCATATCAGCTTTTCAGACAAATCACCAGTACCGTTAAGCTACATTACATACTCAGATTTAAACAATTCACCTCGATTGTCGATATACTGATCCATCTTAAATTCTCACACAAATTTCAATTTACTCAGGATACGATTTAGATGAATTAAGAACTTAGATCATTCATGTGTCCCACCTCTTGAATATACTCCCGTATCCAGAATCTCAATAATCAGTCTTACAGGTGAGAATACATACTACAATGATATCTGTATATAATTTAGGTATGCGAGGGCCGAGGGATCTCAGGTCGATACTTCCGTATACGCAGAGAGATATCAGCTTCGACTTTTCGGTGTGTCCCCTTTAGAGGATCTTTTTGCTTACAACAGCAGCATATATCAATTTTATTGTTTCAGCATGCTGAGGGTTTAATGCTGTGTTTCAAGCATTGCAGCAAGTATTAGCCAGGGACTAGGTCAGAACCACCGTTCAGCAGAAGTCCCGGAATAATACCCCAGACATCATTGAGTATAAAGACCTAGTATATCAGATTAAGAGACCTTTCAAACGAGATTTCAGGGGTTACCTATATATCCAAGTAGTGTTCCCCACGAATTCACAAGTTTGAATTTTAGGTTTATATCCCGAATAAATTTACTAAGTGTGTGAAAACCTATCGACACATCATCAGTGAGATTGTTTAACTCTTTTATACTTTTCAAATCTTTAGCATACTGTAATCGTCTAGCTGATGTACTATCATTTTCCCTATATACACAAGCTCTTTTTCAGATTTTATCATGTTTTTGTATTTTTGCATTTTTTACTGTTTTTGTATTTTCTGAAAATAAACTATGTACAAACATCTACTCCCCCTAAATACCAAAACAAGTAAAAATTCGACAAACCATTGCAGATTGTTTCTCGTCTTCATCCGCAACAGTACTCTCATCAACGCCAATTATGCCATCCGACACCGACAGAAGCTTCATACCATTCAGTTTTAACAAATATTTAAACCGATTTTTATCAAAAGCTTTGGTATGTAAATCAGCTTTCTGTTCGTCTGTGTGGATTTTCTCAATTCGTATCAACTTTTTCTCAAAGCAATCACGAATAAAGTGATGACGAATTTCTATGTGTTTAGTTTTAGCGTGATGTACTGGATTTTTTGTTATATTTATAGCGGCCTCATTATCAACAAAAATAGGTGTGTTAAGAAACTGGAAACCGTAGTCGCGCATCTGTTGCTGTATCCACAAGATCTGAGAGCAGCAACTGCTAGCAGAAACATACTCCGCTTCACAAGTAGATAACGCCACAGACGTTTGTTTCTTACACTGCCAGGTAACCAATCTAGGACCAAAGAACTGGCATCCTGCAGTTGTTGATTTTGAATTGACTTTGCAGCATCCGAAATCCGAATCGGAATACCCTTCGAGCGTAAAATCGCCTTTTCTAGGATACCACAACCCCAATGAAGGAGTTCCTTTCAGGTAGCGCAATATCCTCTTCACAATGATCATATGCGATGCTCTCGGGTTAGACTGAAATCTTGCTGCGAGGCACGTTGGGTACATAATATCAGGACGTGAATCAGTTAGGTACATTAAAGAACCTATCATGGATCTGTAAAATGTTTCATCAGCCCTGTCTCCGGTGAGATCTGGGTGAATCCCATGATTTGTTGCAAGTGGGGTAGCAGCTGGAGTAGAACTTGACATCCCAAATTTCTCTAGAATATCATGAACATACTTTGACTGATGAATGAAAATTCCCTCAGGAAGTTGTTCAACTTGTAATCCCAGAAAGAATTTCATCTCCCCCATTGATGACATTTCAAACTTCTGCTTCATCACTGATTCAAAATCTTTGCATAGATTTTCATTTGTCGACCCAAATATTATATCGTCCACATAAATCTGAACTATCAGAAGATGACCATCGACCTCTTTAGTGAAAAGAGTAGCATCCACTTTTCCACGAATGAACTTGTTGGCTAGTAGGTGTTGAGACAAAGTCTCGTACCAGGCTCTCGGGGCCTGGTGTAAACCATACAGCGCTTTGTCCAATAAGTAGACCTTGTTTTTGTGGATTGGATCGGTAAAGCCCGGTGGCTGACCGACATAAACCTCCTCTTTAACCTTCCCGTAAAGAAACGCTGATTTAACATCCAACTGATAAACTTTGAAGTTCTTTCAAGACGCAAATGCTAGGAAAATTCGAATAGCCTCTAGTCGTGCTACAGGAGCATAGACTTCGGTAAAATCAATTCCCTCCTGTTGACTAAATCCCTGAACAACGAGTCGAGCTTTGTTCCTTACGACAACTCCTCTATCGTCCCTCTTACACTTGAACACCCACTTGGTGTTAATTTTCCTATGACCATCCGGCAAATCAACTAACTTCCACACTCCCAATTTCTCGAATTGACTAAGTTCCTCCTGCATAGCATTGACCCAGGAGTCTTCAGTAAGCGCCTCTTTGTAAGTTCTTGGTTCAACCTGCGAGATAAAACAACTCAATGAGAATTCAGTTTGCAAAGGAGCAACTTTTGTATAAAAACATGTAAGCCCTTTATCAATCTAATTTCGAGTGCGAACGCCTTTCTGCAAATCTCCTATGATCAACTCCTCTGGATGATATGAAAAAGTTCGCGGCATCACTTCGCTTGGAACATCTACATTTCCCTCCAGATTAGTAACATTCTGTTCTGCATCTTGTTCACCAACTTGGTTTGTTTGACTTGAAATCTGAATTTGCTCCCCCTCAGAATCTGAATCACCACGATCAAATACTGGCATGTTTTCAGCTTCTAAATTATCATTCTGAATCGACTGATTATCCTGAGCAACTTCATTCTGTTGGACATCATCATGATCACCAGCATTACTTGGACCTGCTTCATCATCATTTGAAGTTTCCTGTGGTCTTCTCGAATACTCAGCTGGGAATCTTAACTGTGACTCATATTCACGCAAAATATCCAACTCATCAAAGAAATCTTCATCATCCTCTGATTCTTCTCTCATGTCAAACGAATCCCAAAGTTTGTCATAATGATAACGCCATGAATCACCAAGATTCTGCGGCGGCATAGTATAACCTTGACATTCAACATTTGCAGCTTCAATAATCCGCTTCTCACTTGGAACGAAGACACGTCGCAATGGATTTGCATAACCAACAAATATACCCTCAATGCACTTCGGACCAAACTTTCCAAAAGGCTCTATAACCGTACAGGGTGACCCGAACGGTTCTAGATACTTCAAATTCGGTTTGCGGTTATTGATTAGCTCAAAGCATGTTTTGTTGAACTTCTTGACAGTGAGAACCCTGTTGAGCGTATAGCATGCGGCGGAAACAGCTTCATCCCAAAAATTAATCGGTAACTTTGAATCTGCGAGCATAGTTCTAGCCGTCTCGATTAGTGTCCGGTTTTTGCGTTCTGCGACTCCATTCTGCTGTGGAGTGTACGGAGCACTAAACTCATGCAAAATACCTCTTTCATCACAAAATTCTTCCATCTTGCTGTTCTTGAATTCAGTACCATTATCACTACGAATTCTCTTGATACGCCTTTGGTACAAATTCTCAATCTTTCTGAACAGACCCATCAAACTGTCAAATGTTTCATCTTTCGTCTTCAAGAAAGAAACCCACGAAAATCTGGAATAATCATCAGTAACGACCAAACAATAGTAATCTCCTGTAATACTTTTGACATTCACAGGACCAAACAAATCCATGTGAAGTCTTTCCAGAGGTCTCGAAACTGAATTGACTTGCTTTGTAGGGTGTGACTTTTTCTTCTGCTTGCCTTTGATACAGCTAATACACTCCCCTTCCAGATGAAAACCTTTGATATTAACTCCCAATACCAAATCATTGTGCACCAAGTGATTCATTTTCCTTAAGTGAATATGCCCCATCTTTCGGTGCCACAATCTTGATTCTTTTTCAGTTGCTCTAGACACAAAACAATGTGCTTGACCAGTAGTTGTAGTTGCTACAGACATATCTAATACATATAAATCATTCACTCTAGGTGCCCTCATGATAATCCAATCTTCAGGAATAACAAAACCAGGTTTCAAGATCAAACATTCCTTATCAGTGAAGTGAGTAGTGTACTGATTGTCACAAATCTGCGATATACTAAGCAGATTGTTCTCCAGCTCAGTGATGTAGTTAACTCTCTCAAACGTCACAATCCCATTGGATAACATTCCTTCACCAACAATTCTACCACCTTCATGACCAGCAAATCCCACATAACCACCATTGATATTCTTCACATCATACAGTAATGCAGTTTTTCCTGTCATATGTCGAGATGCGCCACTATCCATGATCCATCTTGAAATGGCTCTTGGAAGATCCTGCACATAACAAACTTCAAATTAACCAACTTTTAAGAAAGATGCTGATTCATGCTTCGCAATCCAGGAAGCTCCGGCAATTCAAACTGCTTATTCGAACATAGTGTCCACCCAGGCCTCATCAGCCTTAGGTGTAACTTTGACTCTAGCAACTTGAATTTTGAAATTTTCAGCCTTCAAAGGTGGAAAATTTGCATCATAATCAACCGAAATTGATTCATCAGTCTTTTTCACTTCAAAAGTTGAAATTTTCATTTCAGTTTTTGGTTTCCAAACTTGTTGAGTTAATGCAACCTGTTTATAAAACTTGTCGTTTTTAGTTACCACTTTCTTTACAGATTCATTTTTCACTTTGATGTTATTATTTTTCACACTCTTTTTCTCAACAACGATTGGTGCTTTACCCTTCACATCAACTTTCTTCTGTTGAAACTTCACATTTTCAGTCTTAGGCTTCACATTGGTACACTTTCGTGCAATGTGACCCACTTGATTACATCTAAAACATGTTCGAGTATCAACACCTAGACTTGTGCCTTCAGACTGATAATGTGAAGCTCTTTTCTCAAAGAACTCTTTATTTGATTTTGAAAAGATTTCATTTTCCTCATCAGACAATGAACTCGAACTGTTCATAAACACCTTCTTTTCAGCAAACCTTTTGTTTTGAAAACTCTTCTTCTGATAACTCTTACCATCCTTATAACCACCCGACCAATTGTTTCGATTGTTATTATAAAAACGTGATTGTACAACAGGCTTTTTGTAGTAAGCTTTATCTTTCTCAAAATTCATTTGCCTTTTTGTTTGACTCAAACTGTTCACTTCTGACAACTCAACTTCAACTAACTTGAAAACATTTGTCAACTTTTTCACATTAACATTCTCAATAGGAAATTCAGAATCCGAATACAACTTATCAGATCCAGCCATCTTGTACATCACAAGACCCGGTTCATCACTTAAGTTGTTTTTGGATTTTGATTTCTGAATGTATTTGTCCAAGAAACACCCATCATCTTCAGTAGAATCAGACATCAAAACACTTTCAGCTGTACTCTTAACAATCTCTGTCTGAACACTATCATCAGATGATGTAAAAATGACATCAATGTTCTCCGGAAGTTTAACTTCTTTTTCTTCCTCAATTTCAACCAACCCAGATTGTTTTTTCGTGTAGTTATCAAGAACAGGTGGTGGAACTTGATGAAACCCCACCCCAGTTCCATCACAATACACATATTCGCCCGCTTTGTCTTTCCCGATGGGTTTGGGAATGATATGTTGCAAAACAAAGCTTGCAGAGCTGTAACTGTTAAGCTTCAACTGGATTCGCTCATTTTCGATTACAGCCTCTTGAACTTTAAGTTTCAATTTAGCGATTTCATCCAGTTGTTGATTGATTGATTCTTCTTTAACTCTAAGCACTGCTCTTAGATGTTCATTTTCTTTAAAAGTTTTACCATTTCGATCATCACAATCTTTCAATGTGCCTTTCAGTTTTTCAAATTTTTCAGAAATCTGACGGTTTTCAAGAATCAACTTTTCATTTTCTTGTTTAATTTTGTCATGATCAATTTTATCATTTTCAATTTGTTTAGTTAATTCTCTTATCCGTTCAGTTGAAGCTTTAACTGTTTTGTCACGATCAAGAATCTGATTCTCAACGCTTCTGACCTTAACTGTCAGATCATCAACTTTCTTCCCGTTGAGATACGTGACTTTGCTACAAAATTTGCACTCTTTGTTGCAATTTTTGCAATCAGCATTTCCATCAATTTTCTTACCTGACACATTCGTTGACACATCTGAACTGACCTGGCTTTTTGACTCAGACACGGAGTTAGAGTCTACCTCAAGCGCCTTAGCAGCTAGCACTTTGTCAGCCATTCTTCCAAGATTTTCAGCAGTCAACTCCTGAGTTGTGTCAATAACTCCGGTATCAATCTTCTTTGCTTTCTCGATCTCTTCTTTCTCCTTTCTCTCTTTCTCTTCTTCAATCATTTTCGAAGCTGGAGTTCCCCACCATTTGTGTTGCCAGTACTCATCATCTTCTTTGTATTGCTGAATTATGACTTCAATATCAAGTGTACTATCATCAATTGCAATATTTCCATACTCATCAAGATAGCACTCTCTATCTGGATCCCATCTATTGGCTCTCCTTGCTTCCAGATAGATACCAGATATTCTAATGATTTTGTTTTCAGCAATCATTTTCCTGTTATGATATTTTTGCTCTTCAGTTCGATCGTCTTTCCATGGAATAGGATCGTCATTTCTCGCCATGAATGCGTAACCAAACGCATCTTCTTCTGGTAGAACCTCTTGACTCCAGTCATAACCCTTATCATCGTAAATCACCGCAAGAGCTCTAGATTTCTCTCTGTTGTCTTCAACCTGCTTCAATCTAGGCGGCTCAGATTTATTCTGGTGATAAATCGCCTTCTTGTAGTAATCATCTCTGAAAGGGTTCTCCGACTCATCAACATAAGCGTTTCGGCATTCTATCTTGAAGTGACCCTTCTGCTTACACTTGAAGCATGTCACTTTGGATTTATCGAACCCCAGCTTAGTAGAAGCACCACCAATTGTTTTTCTGCCAGTAATTTCCATGAATCTTTGTGCACGACGAACAGCACTTGCCATAGCCCAACGAATATCGATCAGTTCCATTTCCTCCGGATCAATCTGATCGTAATCTTCTTTCGTCAGATTTGTGTTGCCAATCTTTCCAGCTACCAATCCTTCATACGATTCTAACACTGATGCTAGAAAGATCATCTGCTGCTTGGTCGATTCTTCATCAAAATTTTGAGCATTCTTCAAATCTATTGCAATGTTGCATTGAAAACGATTCTTTGCATCAGAATGACTTCCAGAAGATGAAGATCCACTGTGAAAACCACTGTGACTTCCACTGCTTTGACCACTTTGACTTTCTTTGCCAGCTGTCGACACATTTTCAGCAGAAAAAGCAGTTTTTGGTGAAGTTGCTTTTGGCATCATGCTTTTTGGATAGTATAGATCCAGATTCTGTTGATAATATGAATGATTAACTTTGTACGTCTTTTTCAACTCCAACTCGTGACTCTCGAGTTTCTCAATCAGCAAATCTAATGTCAGCTTTTCTGGTTCTTTGATGGTATTCTTCAGCATTAGCGCATAATATCTCCAATCCATCTCGTCAGGCAACGAATCGAACAATTTGTCAATAAGATCTTCTTCAGGAATGTCGATATCATGTCTTACTAATTCCAGCTTCAGATGACCGAACCTTTCTATCATTTTACACACTGACTCGTTCTTTAAACATCCGAACAGATCAAATTCTTTTCTAAGAAGTTTCTTTTTGTTTTTCTTAATTTCTTGACTACCGATACATTTCTTTTCTAACTTTTCCCAAAGATCTTTTGCATTTGAATAATCGATCAATGAGATTATGTCTTCCCGGACGGACTGAAATAACAACGCCACACACTTTTGTTCAGCTACAAACGATTCAATTTCCTCAGCTGCTCTTAAAGTTTCACCATGTTTCTTTCCATTGGCATAACCATTTTTCAAACTTTTCCAGCTAGTAAATGCGAAAGCCATCAACCAGTCTTCAAACTTTCCGGACCACCGACTATACTCTTCAATAGCCATAAGTTTTGGAGGTTTATTAAACGTTCCGAAAGCACTTTCCGACTCCCAAGCTTCCTTTTTCTTTTCTTTTGGCGTGTTATCATTCACATTGCTTGACGAAGTATTATCGTTTCCGGAATCTCCAGCGAACGCGTACATGTCGCTAAACGGGTTTAAGAAAATATCATCCATTGTGAATGTACCTGTAAAATCAGACAACACTTAGACAAATTTTGATTTTTGAAAATATAGGAACCTGTTCAAACAGAATGGTTCAAACAAAGGTTCAAACGAACTAGTTGTTTTCAAACGGAATGGTCTGTTTCGTTTGAAAAAATCAATGGTTTCAAACGACAACTATTTCACATGACAATATGTTTTCAAACGACAGATGATTTCAAACGACAAAAATTCAAACGATGGACTGTTCCGTTTGAATCAATAGTTTCAAACGATAAAGATTTCAAACGATAATGGTTTCAAATGATCAACATTTCAAACGACATAGTTCAAACGACAAACATGTTCAAACGATAGTTTCAAACGGTCAGTTAGTTTTCAAACGATAGATCAATTTCAAACGATGACGTCAGCAATTCGCGAAACTTTTCAAACGGTATGAACGATTTAGATCAGTTTTAGGTCGAATTTTGATTTCAAACTTTCAAGGATTAGTTAATAGTGTATTTCGTTTGTTATGTAATCGTTTCAAGCCATTTTAACCGTGAGAACTAGTTAAAATCAGAAAAGAAAGGTAGAAGTGAGATAATCCGATGATTTCAAGCTGTATTTGGTATGAACTCCTTGTCCTGAGCTCTGATACCACTTGTTGGATCGTGTACGTGACCCTGAAAGTCAGTTAAGGTAGTTCAACATCATGTGTAAAGGCGGAATCAATGCACATAAAGTCAAAACAGCTCTAATCCTTTTAATTCTTCTTTTCTGATTAATATACGTGCTTTTACAACAAGTTCTGATGAAAATCCGGCAGCACTTCGTGATTCACACTATGATCTCCTACTGTTCCGTTTGAAATGTGACAGACACACACCTATATATAGACTTGACCCTTCCGTTTGAACTTTACATATCCTGGTTCAAACGACAGACTTCAAACGGAACCCTATCTCAAACAATCAACTCAAACGGAACCCTCTTTCAAACAACGGTTTCAAACGGAACCATTCATTTCAAACGGAACCCTTATAATCACTCTCTAAAATCAAAACTAAAACCCTAATTTGACATTTAAGATCCAATCTTGACTTACTTGAAATAAGACTTGATGAAGATGCAGTCAACAGACATTCTTGTGCATCAACACTCTGGGATCTCATATTCCAGAGGATCCTTTTTGGAGGGTTTGGGGGGCTTTTTGGATTTTTTCTTGATGGTCTTTTTGATTATTTTTGGTGTGTGTTGCACAACAGTGGTTGTGATGCTGTGGTCACCAAGAGCAGTGGGCTCTACAGCAGAAACCTGAGGAGCAGATATGGACGCATCCAAAGTTTGCTCAGGTTCCTCTGTTTGTGTTTTCAAATCTTTTGACTCTGACATTCTTGTAAAGGTTTCAGAAGAAAGACTGTTTATTTGACAAGGAGCACCCTGGATGAGTACTTGTGCACTATCCTTTGAGATTTGGTTTTGTAGATAATAGCTTAAAAACCTTGGAAACAACAGGAATGGTTTTTTCTTATCTTTTATATTATTGGCATTTTTAACCAAATTATTGAAAATCTCTTGGGAGTAATTGAAATCTTGTTTAGCCATAATAGCATATCCCAAGTAGTGAATTTTCAATGGAATTTCATTGAAAGTTGTTGTTTTGTTTGAAAACACACATGAGTAAAGTATGAAATAAAAATTTCATGGGAGGTGGGAATGCTCCTTTTTGTATAGTAGCTTTGGTGCATTGCTCTTCATACCCCCATTCAATCAAATCTCGTTGATACTCTTCTTTAGGGAAAGAGTTTTTACCTGTATGACCGTTCATCTCAAAAACCTCAGATATGGTTTGTGGAGTAATAGCAACCTGAATCCCACCTACTGTTGATGTAATAGCCCAAGGCTTGTTGTCTTGAACTTCTAATTTTGCATTTTTCCAAAAATCTCGTAGGGTTTCTTGGTAAATAGGAGCGTTGCAGGTCAACAAAGTTTTGTACTTTGAGGATGAAAGAGCATCGATGATTGAGTGAAATTCTGTGTTTTTACTTTTTTTCTCAAGTGTACACAGATAGTTATGAGGGTTTTTGAGAGCAAGAGCCATGGTGATTCGAAGGAATTTGTGAGAGGAAGAAAAAGATGAAGTGTTTGAAGGAATTTGATGGAAACCGCTTTTGAAAGAATTTTGGAATTCGAAATGGCAGTTAAAACCCTGTTTGGGGTTTCGATCAGGGTTTTATAAAAGTGAAAAGTGAATGCTGACGTGGCAGCGGTTACAAAGATCGGACGGCTAAGAACTGTCCACGTCACAACCTCTGATGAAAATGGATGACCGTTGTTTAGGGAAACCGCTAATGGTCAATATCAGTGGATGTCAACAATAAAAATGTGAGCAGTGGCTGTTTTTTAACTATTAGTGGATAAACAACAGTGATTGAAACACTGATGTTTGGACTTAAACAGAGGTACCTTAAACAGATGTTTTGCCATAAACAGATGTTTGGCCATAAACAGATGTTTGGCCTTAATCAAATGTTTGACCTTAAACAGATTTTTGCTGACGTGATTGTCGTAGGTCACGCAAATTTAATCCCAAAAACAACTATAGATAGTGGTAAGAGGGTATCGAACTCAGGGAGTATGTGGAAAGTGTGTTGATTTTATAGCTTTGCAATTAAACTACAATTAACCTAATTTGCAGAAAATTAAGATCAATGAATTGGATTGTTGTTTTAGAATACTAAATTAAAAACTAATTGCAAATCAAATGTTGGTTGTAAAACAGATTAGGAGAGAACAATGACCATCTTAGGATTCAGTTTCTTTAAACAATTGTGTGTAATTCCAACTAGAAAGAGTTACATAGACATAACTCGTGTATAGATAATTGAAGTGATAAAAGGGAACAAAGTACTCGGATTATATAAACGCGAGGTTGTTTCCCGATGACCAATTAATCAATAACCAACCCTAACCCTTCCCGTGATATCTCGATTGCCAACGGCACCAAGAACGTACGATTGAGACTAGAAATTGCACTATCAATTAACAAGCTACAAACAATTAAACATACACCATGATATTCAAGCAACGCAAGTTATCATTCTAGAAATTCAGAAATAAACACACAAAAGTTCAAGAGAAACCTTCACCTAAGATGATCACCGAAAGGTTTATGATCACCGAAAGGTTTAGCCACACATAGCTTGGTGAATCATCATAACAAGCAATTCAATGTTCATACAAATCAAAAACACAAACCGAATGTTAGAAATTGTTCCCAACCAAGCCAAGATAGCCAAAATCGCCCCTAGTGTCTCCCCAAAACCGACAATGATGAGAATCCTTGAAAAGACACAACAAATATGATTTTAATGAGGCAGTTACGATTTGTCCGTCGCCTCCACCGTAAATTACGGTATCACCGTAATTTACGGTGATCTTGAAAGTGTTACGGTGAGACTTGTCTGCTTTACGGTGAAGGAAATGGCCAAAATCACTTGTCTTTGTGCCTCACCAATGCTGCCGCCCACTATGTTTGTCGCCCATGTGCGGCCCAATCAAACAAATCCATCATGTGAATATGTGGCGGCCCTCAATGTATGCGTGTGTATTGTATCACCGCCCCAAGTCACGTGTTGTTGATGTTTGCCTCTTCACATGTGCCGCCCACTCTATTTTAATGATGATGCTTGTCAAGAAGTCCAAGTTGTCCACTAAGATAATGATGATGCTGTTTATTAAATGATGAATGGATCCAAAACCCAATATGCACGTGATGTCTCTGATGATGATTAACTATTGTTGTTGACTTTTGTGAACTGTGGGATGAATTCGTAGCCCAAGATATGCCAATCGATGTTATTTGTTGTCCAAAACAATTAATTGTTGTTGGCCCACTTGAAAAGTATGCATGTGTATTCCTTTTTTTTGGCAGCCCTTTTGCTCCCAAAAGTCGGCCCAACAACCCTCAAAGTCAATATGGCGGCCCAAAAGTCACGTGAATGCGAGCTGCCATCAATATGTGATGATTATGTTGTGTCACTTTGACTTTAAGTCCATGTGTGCGTCAAATACTCTAAATGGCTTTGTGTAAGATGATGATTTAATAAAAGTGGTCCAATCAACAGTCCTGCATGTCTGTGCCGCTTTCTCAATGATGATGTCCTTTTAATTCTTTGAATCACAAAGTCACGATGCCATTTAATTTTCAACCGTAGCCTTCGCGTTCCAATTTAACCGAATTAAGCGATTTACCTGCAAAACACACGAACACTCGTAGTTATCACATTCACGATACATAACCGTGTAAAATATGGGATATGCACATATTTAGCTCATTTAAGGGTCGTCCTACGGACCACCCGTCACATCCCCACACTTACTCGTTGCTTGTCCCAAGCAACCCATTCAAAAACTATTTTAAAACCACAAGCGATCAAACATGCAAACCAAGCTAAATGTGCCGTCCTTTTACTAACTTTCAATCATACCACAAGACACACCCCTCACACAAAATCTCTCGGTTACAAGAATTATTAGCATAATGCTAAACCACTTAATGCGTGTGTGTGTGTGTGCGACAATAAGCTTGTATACAAATCAAGCTTCCTCCTAATAAATATCTAACATGCTTAAAAACTAAAGGGACTTGCGGGTTGCAACGGGGCTAGGTGTAAAGGTAGGAAAATTGTGGAATACATATGAAAGAGCTAATTGATTTGACCCGGTTTTTATTTCTATCACTAAACAAAGCAACCATCAAATATATACACAACTTCTTCAACATTTTCAACTACTATTGCAACCAATCACTTCTTTTTGTATTTTTCTCTTTTTCTCTTTTTTTTTTTTTTTTTTTTAAGCAAAGAACTCAAAAATATATACAAGAACATCAACACTACATACTAAATCCCCTAAACCGGGTCATCTCAATAGGTAAAATTTTGTAGGAAGTAGGTTTGGGTCACAACCGAATGGTATAAGGCTCAAACATGGCTTTCTAAAGACCAAACCCCCACCCCTCACAATACCAAGCTCATATATGTAACCTATGAGGTCCAACCCACCAATCCCGCACTCTCACACATCTAGACGAGGCTTCCTAAAAGTCCCCCTATCATTTTCAAAAGCATGCTAATTCTAGGATTTAACAAGTATTCACACACAAGTTCTATTAACACAACAACACACACCGCCACTCAAACAATGAAATATCAATAACAATCATGTGTGGCTCAAATCCTCACCAAGAAAAGACTAGGAATGGGTGTCGGTGTGTCAAATGGAACAATATCAAGCTTTCAAATTTTTACACTTTTTGCTTGAATTTACAAAAATTTTAAAATTCTCAAAAATTCCCCCATCCCCACACTTGGGATACATTGT